>MINK01172882.1:282-16323 GCA_001735545.1 Phormia regina
TTTTCTTGTTTAATTTTTACCTTTTTTAAAAAAAGTAGTGTGCGTTTATAGGAATATGCACCAGTGTATATTCCTATAGATTCCTAAACTGCATTCCGTTTGCAGATTCGTGTTTTGGGATTAAAGAAAATATAGAATAAAGACAAAATTTAATTACAAAATAGGAGAAATGCGACAGGACGTGTACCTTGGCCGTTTGGGCTATTGGAATAGTTTTCTATTTTAAAATCATCTGTCAAAGTAAAAAATTTAAGATAATTACTCGGTAAAAACAATAAAAAAAACCTTTGGCAATTAAATAGATAATTTTGTTTATTCAATAATTTCGTTATTAAATTATATAAATCAAAAACGAATACAAATGGTCGGAAATAATGGGATACTTTTACTTTGCTTTAAATCCCTTAGCTCCTCAAGGGGGGGGGGGTCTGCTGGGTGCTCCTACAAAATATTATAGACACCTCTGATATGCTTATAACAAGTTCCACATAAAACTAATGAACCGATTAGAAGTTACAGAAATTTTCAAAAATTTGCAATTCTGGCAATAATAACATTTTTAAGAGTCGTTTTAATGGCTTTAGGAATTTTAATTATGGAATAATATCTTGTGGAATAAAATTGTTAACAATCGCTGGAAGAGTGCGATTTCAAAATTCTAAGTATACAAAATACTTTTTTCGCATAGAAATTTGTGGGCTATATAAAGAAAATATAACCCATGTGTTCAATTTAATTTTGAACTAAAAGTTAAAATGAAACGAAATTATGTTTTTTAATCATAAACTTTTAGGTGGAATAATTGTTGTTCCATTAAAATAAAGAAACGATTATTAGATATGTTTTATTCGCAAAACGCTATATATTATTAAATACTTTTTTAATTATTTTATTTTTATATAAAATTTTAACTGACTTTTAAAGTTGTAGTGGGTCGCGGCTCCATTGAAATATTAAAAGGGGGGTCGCGAAGCAAGATCTTGTGAGAACCCCTGTTTTAGAAAGAAAATATTAAGTTTGTTAGAAAAATATTTTCACAAAGATAACGTTGGATTCACTAGGATAATTAATATTTTCAATGATAACAATATATTGTCTATATTACATGAAATAAGATTACTCTTAATTTGATCTGTAGTCAATTACTTAAGATCAGATTTTTGAAAATATTATTTTTTAACAATCTTTTTTATTTAAATTATAAAAATTATATATATCATTGTAGTTATTAATATTATCATTTTAATGTTTGAAGCAAAATCAATTAAAAATTAATTAATATAAGCAATTTCATAATTAAAGTCAATTTTTACTTATTTCTGTTTATAACGAGCTTTGCTATTTAATATTTGAACAACATTCGATATCCGTCTTTAGGGAATATGAAATCTCAGTATTCACTAATGGTTCTAAGACAGACACTGGCACTGGCTCGGGTATATTCTCTGATGACTTAGACATTTCGATGTCTCTCCGATTAACCAATTCCTACACAGTCTTTCAGGCCGAAGTATATGCCATTAACGTGGCAGCGAAGCGAGTTCAGGATTTCAATTTCCGCGCTTCGAACATTTATATATACCCAGCAAAAACTTCGCCTACTAAATAACGTGTCTTGTAACCGAAAATATAACTGATGAATTTTGTTCGCGATGTCTTTAATTTCACCAGTTTTTATTTGGGTACCAAAACAATTATTTTTAGATGCTGACTTTTTTAGGCTTAAAAGAAAAAACCTTTGTCTCGGTTGAGATTTGAACCCACGTATCACAATACTGTTCATGTTTGTTAGTCTGTCGACTTATTAGTTACACCATAGTCGACTTACGTTTTTATGTGGCAAAAAGTGTTTTTAATGAAGGAAAATAAGTTTAATGTTTGCCTCAACTGGGAGTTGAACCTTCAATAAATTTATATACATATATTTTATTGAGCTCTTTAGACAACTGAGCCACGTAAAACCTAAGTTACTTTCATATTTAATAAAAATCAGCTACTGAAGTACTATAAGGATTAGCGAATAAGGCTACAATGTAATGCATTACAGTAAGCTGTTGCTTTTAAAATTAAAAGCTAAGTTTTTGCTGGTTATGTGGACAACCTTGCACATATCAAGGCTCTAAATTCCCCCATTGTAGGATCAAGATGTGTTGACGACTGTATAGGTTCCTTAACTCAGCTAAGAGAGTTTCGGATGGAGCTGGTATATGTTCCGAGCCATACAGGCATACGTGGTAACGAAAGGGCGCATGAATGCACAGTAAACGCATCGCATTTGGACAAGGCACTCGCTTGCGAGGACACTCTCATTCCCTTCGTTACTCCATCCAATACTCTTGACGAATGGTCGGTAAATGAGATCGAAAACAGGTGGTCCTCAATCACCACTTGTAGACTATTAAGAACTCTCTGGCCCGTTCGGTCCCGAAGCAGAATGAATGCATAGTAAACGCATCATCTTTGGACGAGGCACTCGCTTGTGAGGACATTCTCATCCCCTTTGTTACTTCATCCAATACTCTTGACGAATGGACGGTAAATGAAATCGGAAACAGGTCGTCCTCAATCACTATCAAGAACTCTCTGGCCCCTCCGGTTCCGGAGCAGAACTAGAGCATTACTATCTCTTGAAAAATCATCAATAAGGCTTCTAGTAGGCATAATCACAAGGCACTGTATGATCGGATGCAAGTCGGAACATATGGGTTACCCAGGGAATATTTTTTGTAGAAGTTGATTACATGAGGAAGATGTGAATGCCCAGCACTGGAATGGCGTAGACTGAGACGCCTCAGTAGAAAACTCTTCCATGATCTAGATTGTATCAATGACAAGCCACTTACAAACCTGATTAGATCTGTTAGGAGTACCAATTGGTTTCAGGATAAACTAATGGAAAGTTAGTTTTTGTTTATGGAAAGGGAGAGAAGTTTTCTTTTCATATAGGGCATCACAATGGGCCTAATGGCCTCCTAATGCACTCGCTATAGCGGAGGACCTTTAGAACCTAACCTATCTAGTTCATGTTGAAATTTTAATAGGATATCTATTAATTATTTAAAATCACTTTTGAATAAAAATACAAATTGAAAAAACTTCAATTGATATTCCCATTTTTATTATTTAACCAATAATTTCAAACAGACCTCTTTAGAACAAGTGTTCTAATGCACAAATACAAATTCCAAGCATTAAAATAAAAATTCTTCTAGTGCTCATAAATTTAGCTAAACATCCCAATGAATAAAGATAAAAGTTGCACTTGTTTGTGGTTGTTTTCTGTTGTCGTTGTTGTTGTTGTTGTTGTTGTTGCTGCTATTGTGGTAGTGGAAGTAAATAGTTGTTAGATAATTACTAATGACACCACTTTCCATGCAGTTTGTTTTTAGATTTTATTTTTAGTTGTGCATAAAATTTGTTGCTTATCATAAATAGAACGAACACCTGTTGCAAACAATTCTTTATGGTAAAACAAACAAAAAAAATCTACAAAAAAGGTTGTTATCCTTCAGAAAGGTTTATTAAGAAAAAAATTAAAAAAACTAAATCTAATATTTCATGTTTTAAATTTCAAAGTTAAACAAAATTTTTATAAAATTGAAATTGATGAATGTTTAAACAGCAAAATTTTAAAATTGTTTTTTTTTTTATAAAACAAAAAAATATAAAGAATAATTTAAACTTGTATTTATTGATTTTTTTTTTTTTAAAGTTTGAAGGTTTTTTTTTAGTTGTTGGCAATTGCCAAAGTGATGGTTAACTGAAATACTTGAAACACCGTAACCCGATGCTACTATAAAGTTTTTTTTTATTTTTTTTTAAGCAAAATATATTTAAATAAAATATATTTATTTGACATGGTCCATGAGGTTGATTGACAGGTTTGTTTAGAATTTGTTTATGATATTTTTTTGATTTTATTTTTGGTCTCTTGTCTAATCCAATAATTTATTTTAATTCTTAAGTTAAATATTTAAACAAGAGTTTTTTTTATGGCATTTAAAAGTTAATATATGTATGAGTGGATTTTAGTGGTTTTAAAAAGTTTTTATCAAATTCAAATATTAGTATTATGAATAAATTAACGGCCAGAGAGAAAGACAGACTGAAAGAATGTCTTCTTTTAAATATAAAAACAATTTAAATAATTTTTAAAAATAAATATTGATAATACAATTATTTTTTGTAATTTTTTTTAAAGATTGTACTCTTTTAAAGTGCTGCTTTGAACCAAGTCATATGATTTTCCTATGCAGACATAGAGGAGGCTCTCAAGTTAAGTCCACGTTAACTATTTTATTAAAAATGTAAAACAAGAACAACTCATATACAAACAAAAAAAATAAAATCACAACATACTTGTGCATATTTTACTTGCAACATATTTACAACGAGCACTTGTATTCACAATAAACTTGTTTGCAACTACAACAGCCCCTTTTGCATATATTTTGGTCCAGCACATATACACTTATACACTCTCAATGAGGTTGGCTAGCTGGCTCATGTACACTTGGAAAATGACACACGCATTCAGGCAAGCATGTCATGCATATATACATAGATACATACTCTTGCCTAGAGATGCTAAAGAATGTAAAATGTTTTTTTTTTTTTTTCAACTTCAAGTACATTTTGTTTTTTTTTCGATATAAAGTTGAGAGTACCAACGTTGTTTGGTTTGGCAACATACACACCAACTTTAGCTTTAAGCACGCGCAATCGAGGTCTAATTTGCATGGAAATTTGATAAGAGTCTTACGCATATAGTTATGGATATCTGTATATATATATGTATGAGTGTGCGTAATTTAGACCTGTAAATCGCTTAAACAACAAAATACCGCTTTAACAAAATCTATAATATTACCACCACTTGTCTTTTTTTTTTTTCTTACATTTCTTTCCGTCTTTTTTAATGTATATCTATTTGTTTAAGAGTTGGGATTTTATTTGTTTAATCTTTGAGCTCAACTGTTGGCTAGATGGCTGGCCCACAGTTTTAAACCAGTAAATCTATAATCTTTATCTTCAATTTTTTCCTACAATCTCTTTAATATCGAAGTTTATATTTATTTAGTTTTATTTATTTTTTGTAGTTTTTTTTTTCTTTATTCACATACCTCGTTTGTTCGTTAAGCTTCAAATATTTAAATATCTGTTCAATGTGTTCGGTATGACAACATTGTTCGATGTTGTTTGTTGTATTTATTGTAAGTGAAAATACCACTTGTTATTTTTAACAAAAATATTTTAAATACACTGGAAAAAATTGGGAATATTTAATTACCGCTTCTGAAATAAGTTTTCAAATAATGAAAATCTGTTAAACTTAAAATTTTCATTGAAATATTATTGCTTTAGCTCCTTAAATAAGCTTTCAATTAAACAAATAATGGAAATTTTTTATCTTTGAGAACACAATAATTATTGACCTAATATATTAAAAAGAACCAAATTTTTTCGAAATCTTTAAATTTTTTCTCAATTAAGATAATTATTTGTGATCAGTAAAATTGTTTAGCAAAATATACTATTTAATTATTTATTTAAAATGATCACAGAATTTCGTAATTTTTTCGATGAAATACTCTGAAAAACAAAAATAGTAATAATTGCCTAACTAGTATCAAGTTGAAACCATTTAGTTATTAAATTGAATTATATTTTCTATTGAATTAGTTTTTTAAAAAATTATATTTTTATTAAGAAGTTTATTAATCAGATATTTAAAAATAAAAATCGACTTAATTTACAAAATTGATTATATTAATTAATTTTTAATTGATTTTACTGTAATCATCAAAATGATAATATTATTACCTACAATAATTAATTTTATTATTAATAAATTTTTCAAAAATCTTCCTCCATATATATCTACTAAGACGGGATTTTTGAAAATTCGAATTTTTAGGGGTAAGAATGGTAAAAACGGGTAAAATCGGTAACCATATAACTCGCAAAGTAATATTGAAACAAAAAAGTTGAACAGTTATCGTTATTTATTTAAAAAATAATGGGACAGGTATCTGGTACCTTTTTTTAAATCAACCATTTTAGCAGGAAAACGGGTAAAAAATATATTTTGGTACTTTTTTAGCACCATATGTATCTTTGATACCAATCAACATACAGATAAAATTTATGACGTATTCATAACTTATCAACAAATAAGATATACAAATTTGGTACTTTTTAGAAATTCATTTAAGGAGTAAAAATCGTACCTATTTTTGGTACTTTTTTCATAAAATATTTTTTTAATATAAATAAATTAATATGGGATACTACTACAATTTAGAAAAGTACCAAAAAAGGAGTAAAGGCAGGAAATTACACTTTATTTAAACTTAATAATGAATTTTCAATTACATTAAACTTATAAACATGAAATTAAGAAAATGTAATCCTATGTAGATAAGAATTCATAAGAGTAGATTTGTGGTACTTAAGCATTACATGGTCCTGTAGGTAAGATTTCAAGAGGATGGATTTTGTGGTATTTTTTCTTCTTCTTCTATTGGTACATTTTGCATTTTCTGTACTTTTTCATTCTTCTAATGGCACTTTTTGAATTTGATGCAGTTATGAACATAGAAAAATAATATAAAGAATATGTGGTCTTTAGTTAATAAGAACCCATAAAATGGATTTTTTGGTATTTTTTTTATTTTAATGGTACTTTTTGAATTTTCTATACTTATGAACTTAGAAACATGAAATTTGGAATATATGGTACTTAGTTAATGAGAATTCGTAAGAGTGGACATTGTGTTATTTGAAAGGTAAATTTCGAATTTTGTATAATATTTAACCTAGAAACGTGAAATTAAGAACACGGGTTGCTAAGTGAATGATAATCCATAAGAGAGAACTTTGAGGTACTTTTTTCTTATTTTAATGGTACTTTTTGAATTTTTATAATTATAAACCCGAAATTAAGGATATGTGGTTATAAGTGAATGTGAATACATAACAGGGGATTTTTTGGTACTTTTTTGTTATATATTATATTTTTCATAAAAAAAATATAATTTTAATTTTTATATTATGTTTTTATGCAATAAAGCCTGTGCAGCGCTAAATTTATGTTTTCATATCATATTTAATCATATTTCGGTAAAGAATTTTAATGATCACAGGTTTTTTTTCTATTCTATTTAAAGATTTATTTAAAGATCGAAAGCAAATTTTATTTTTTAAATTCTTCATTATGATCTTATTTGAGAAGCTAAAACCAATTTCAGTTTTTGACATTAAATTACATTTTTGTTGACATATTTTTCATAATAAGATAATTTTATTATTTTAGTATTTATTTACAAATTTTTTTCAGCTTTTTCAGGATATAAGTAACTACAATATTAACCAAGGATTTTATATCCAATGGGGAATAGCATTTAGAGTGTTATTAAAGAGGTAAAGGAAATGGTTATAAAATATTTATTCCTTAAAAAATTATGTTTCACTTAAAAAATCGTTAATGTTAATATGTTCTAAAACTATAACCATCGTTTATAGTTGAACATGTTCTTAAATCATTAGTTCTAGAACTGGAGTAATTAGAATTCTAAATTCGTTTTAAGGATTTCATCTATTGTTATTCGCACTTAAACTATTATTCTAAAAATATTTTCAGTTTTTGTTTTTTTCAGTGTTAAAATTAACATTTTTGTTATTTTAATTTTTTAACTCGTTACATCTGCTTCAAAACAAAATAATAATAACAACAACAACAACAAAATTTAAAAATCTAATAATAAATGTTTTTTTAAAGCCAGTCTCCTCTTGTGTTACGACGACTAATGCTGCTGTTTTAACTTTATTATTATTATTTTTTTATTTTATTTATTGTTGTTTCTTGGTGCTGCTGATGATGATGTTGTTGTTGTTGTTTTTGCTAATGACCAGTAGCTAAAACGCATCTGCAAATTATTGCGCATCTTGTTATCGCATCTGTTCGATCAAATGTAGATACAATGAAGAGAACGTGTATAAAAAAAAATAAATACATTGATGTTTTTTTTTTATATTAACTACTACGTTTGTGGTTACTAAGAGTTAAACTAAGACCAGCCAGCCACTAAATAGATACTATGTATAAAAAATAAGTAAGTTTTATATGTTTTAAAATTGTGTAGATTTTTTTTTTATTAGAGAAGGAGAATGTGTGTGTGTGTGTTTTATTTTTTTGCAGTCAATTCCAGTCATTCAGGCAGTTGTTGGTTTGTATCTTCCTCGAACAGAAAAACCACTTTTTTGTAGAAGATTTTTTTTTTATAAATTTTTTTATTTAACTCGTTTGCATATTTTAAATTGTTTAACATTTTTATTTTTACAGAGATGTTTTTTTTTTTGTCTTAAACATTTCATTTCAATTCGATTTTTTGCGTTTCTCTACATATTTTTGTGTCTTTTTTGTGTTATTTATTGTTTTATATGATTATTTAAAATATTTTATTATATATGATGTTGTTATTGTTATTTACTACTACTTTTATTTATTTTCTGGTGGCTGTAAATATTTTTTTCAATTTAATTTTTGTTTTAAGAAAGTGGTAGACCTTCGTTTTTTGTATAAACAAATTTTTTGAAATTTTTTTTTGTTTCAAAAAAAGATTGATTAACTCACTTTGAGGTGATTTGGAGGAGAGTGACTGACGACTGATGGAGAAATGTGTTAATGGGTTTATGATATTTTTTATATATATTTAGATATTTTGTTAAATAAAAGTTATTTTTAGCTTATGATTTGTTTAAGGAAATTATGATAATATCTAATAAATATCAAGTGAAATACCTTGAAATATAAATATAAAAAAAATAAATTTTGTTAAAAAATAATTATGAATTTACATTAGACAGTTTTGAGTTAAAATGTGTGGGGAAATAAAAAGTAATAGTAAAATATGCGTTAACCCCAAAAAAAATCCTATTTTTTCTTTTCCTAATTTTTTAAAAAAATATTAAAATAAATACAAATTATATTCAAATTTCTAAAATTTTAACTTACCTTTTTCTTTAAAATGTTGTCACTGCAATTCGATTTCCTTAAAATAATTCCATTTAGATTTCACACTTTATTCGCCATTCACAAGAAATTCCATTTCCCCAGAATGTAGTTAACACGCAAATTTAATACCAGCCTTTAAAAGGCCTTAAGGTACCAAACTTTATTTCAAAAAATAAACTTAAAAGCTCTAGCAAAACACATTTTGTTTCTCCAAAACAATTTTAACAATTAATAAAAAATATTTCTTAAAAAAATATTTTTTCCAAAATATTTAAATATTTTTTTTTCTCCTTTTCTTCACTTCACATTAACTTCAATTAAAATCTGGCAGCTCTTTTTCTCGGCAATAACAAAGCAAAAAAAATAAATTTACACTGAAAGAAAAGAAAATATTAAAATAATATTATATTTTATTAAAATATCTAGCAAAAACAGAAAAACATAAGGAAAACATTAAAAATATAAGAAAGAAAAAAAATAAAATAAAATAAAATAAAAAAAAAATAAAAAAAACTTCAAGCTAAACATTAATAAACAAATATTAATATTAATAAAATTAAATTACAAAAATATGCAAATCAAAGTTTATGACTACAGGGGCAATAAAATTAAGATTTATGACAATTGTTTGTCATATTCAGATATTCTCATATTTTTCTTTATATATTTATTTAAATATATGTATAAAATAAAACAACAACAAACAACATGTGTGCGTTTAATATTTGTGCTACAAATGACAATATTACATTTACAAACTGGTAACAGTATTGTCAGAAAAAAAAATTATATTATAAATGCATTTGCCAAGACTTTATACAGGAATATTGTTTGTAAAACCTCAATTTTGCAATTTATTACTATTAAATCTTGTTTAAAAAATATTTATAAATTTTTATTTCCTTCTCTAGTAATTATTATTGTTAACAATTATTGCGCACAAATGTCATTAATAATTTTATTATAAATTTGTGTTTTTTTAATGAGTCTTAGGAAGAAATTGTGGTATCCAATTAATGGGACCGTAATAGTTTAAAACATTTTATTTTTTAAAGAGTTTAATGATTTTGTAGTACTTTAATACTTATAGTCAATTAAGAAATTAAAATAGAATTCATTATATTGATCTTATATAAAGATATAGTATTCTGTCAAATTTAAGTTTTGTTTGTTTCATGATTTGCAGACCAATTTTATTAATATTTAATAGCAATATTCTCCAAAGTATAACCAAAATTTATATACATAAATCTTTTATCTAAGTTATCGGACGACTTCATAAATGCCATTTCAACAGACAAAAGCATAAAAAGGCGAAATTGAGCAAAACTGCAAATAATTGAAAATTATTTTTATTTCTTAAATAATTGATTATCGGAAAGAAATAGATAAAATATCATCATTATCTTGTAAAAATATTCTTCATTTTTTACTCTCCCTGTTGGGTGTCACCAAACACAAAGATTTTAAATTTTTTTTTCAGATGCATATATATCATCTGAGAGAACTAATCTGATGGGCCAAGTTTAAAATTAAAATAAAACTTAATGAAAGTCTTTTTATTACATATGAGGAATATAAATTATATTAACCCTCCGTCATGCACATCTTCCGATAGTCACGTACGTAGCACATGTATCTGGCCAGATACACTATGTATTTCAGAACATTTGTATGAAAAATATGCTATTTTAGTGATAATATTACATTGTTATCACGGCAGGCAGTTATATGTTTTCTATTTTTTTTTGTTCTCAGTACCTATCGTGCAAAAAAAAAAAAAAATTAATGAGAAATAAAAAAAAAATATTTTTGCGTTTAATTAAAAAAAAAAGTTGTTATAAAGTTCATTTTAATTAAATATAGTAGTTATAAAGTAATGATGTGGATGTTGTTCATTCGGTTTTGAATATTTGGAAGAACCTAACGCAAAGAAAAAAATAACAATAAAGTACAGTACTCTTCATAAAAAATGTGTGTGTATCTGGCCAGATACAAGCGCTACGTATACGATGTATAGATGAAAAAAATCCACATAAATTTTATTTGTTGTTGTTTTTTTTTCAATGTGTTTCTTCATAAAACGATACCTAACAATATTTGTAGAGGGTACCTGGAGACTCAAACCCCTAGCCAAATTAGAAATATATTTAAATCACCGTTAAATTCGTAAAATATCTAGCAAGATACATGTGCATGACGGAGGGTTAAGTACACAGAAAAAATTATTACTAAAACATTATGTTTTATTGGTTTTAAATTATTTCAAGCCAATTTTAACAATTTCATTGAAATAAAAAAAAGAATAATAATAAAAATATAATAATGTTGAAGTACAAAAATAATGAATCAAATATTTGAAGAATTTTCCTGGTTAGTAACCTCCATTTTCTTATAGATTTTCTTAATGATTATTGAAATTAATACATATATTTCTCAGATGATTCGAAAATATACGTATGTATAGATATTTCTAAATCAGAAAAGATGTAAATAATGTTGTCTTATTATATCCTAATCATGCTAATTTATTCTACACCACCATCCCACCTTAAAATTTACCAGTCGACTCAATCCGCTTGGTTGGCTAAACGGCTGCCTGGCTGGCTTTCCATGTGAACTTTGTGCACAAAGTACAGAACGCAATTTTTAAGATAATTCAATAAAAATTAGTGGTGGAATTTTATTGCTATAAGCCTATTGAAATCAATTGTGAAAGATCCATTGTTTCAACCAGCGCCCATACAAATGTCCCACCCAAAATAGGGTTTCAATACTCAAAAACACCTTAAAAAGAAGTTCTAATACAAGCGTCAATATTTATACAAAAATTTACAAAGTCCACAATAGACCATAGCTCCCATACAACCCTTTCATAAATAAATAAGAGCCCATTTACATAGGAGATTTCCCATGGAAGAAATCCCAGCAACTTTTGTTTGTAGGCAAGAGGTTTAGAAAAGCAAAGCTAAAAATTTCAGAAAATTTATTCAATTTTATTTTTAAATTTTCTGATACAAATTTATGTGAGTAAAAATGGAAGAGATTTCGAGGCAACTTGAAAACAAAATATCAGAAATATGCTCTAACTTTAAGTGCATAAATCCCATACGAATATTAGTATTAACTCAATATTCGGCACAAATAACATTTTTATAAGCATAACTGGCAGTGCAAAATTGTACGAAGATCGTTTAATAATTGACCATAGCTGCGATATAAGACCAATTTTTATCAATCACCCAAAAGTCCATAACTATATGTGAATCTTAGTATCAACGAATTTTGGTACACATAGGCAATGGTGTAGCATATGATATTATCGGATTTGGCCGACTTTATATTTTTCTCTCTATTTTTAATACATTTTTTTAATACTTTTCCTCTATATTCTAAAATACTCTATCACGAATACGTTTGGTGAATGATTTAGTAAGCACTTCCTGCATTCCTTGTAAGACCGTAACCTATAATTCCTATAATCAAGTTTACGGCTGGTAGGAACAATTTGTATCATCTAAAGCAACAGTTCTCAAATGGGGGTCCATAAGGACATTTCTGGGGGGTCGCGAAAAAAAATTGTAAAAATAAACTTAAACACACAATTTTTTTAATAAAAACATTGTGTAGAAAGTTTAAGGAAAAATTCAAATTTAAGTCGGAATATATTTAAAAAACATATTTATACCAGAGAAGGAAAACAACTGTTATTTTTATCGAAATATATCATTGTGATCTTAGAGCATACTATCATAAAGTGATATGTTTGTTCACATTTTCAACCATAAAAATTTACATTTTGTTTAAAAACTTTTAACAACATTTTATAAACTTCTAAACTGCATTCCGTTTGCACATTCGTTCTATGAAATTTTATAGACTAAAGTCAAAACCATAAATTATTGACATAGATATGAAGCTTAAAAAAACTCAATCGAAAAAAATACTCAAAAAGGCACACGTACTAGAATTGTTTTTATTTTCAATGAAATTTGTTACTAACATGTTTTTAGACTTAGGTTTTTTTGACAATCGACTTACGTTTTTGAAAACTGAACTTCATATCTATGTTATAATCTATGGTCAAAACTTTCATTCTAGAGGATGAACACCTTGACCGCTTAGGTTTTTAGTATTGTTTTCTATATTAAAATCATTTCCGTGAAGATCCCTTTTAGAAAGGTATAGCATTTTTATATATTTTTAAAGAAAATTTTAAATTAGAGAAAAAAAGTGCAGACATTTTTTCGGTTATAATAACATAATTTTTGCAATGAAATCAGATTGTGAACATTTGCCGAAGAGTGCGACATGTAAATCCCAAATACTTTTATTTACAAAGAATTTTGTGGGCTATAAAATATATAAACCATTAGTTCAAATTAATTCTGAATCTAAATATTTAAAAGTATTTCAGTTGAAATATAGTGAAATTCATCAACTTATTGGCTCCGCAAATAACATTTCATATAATTTTTAAAGTGGCAGTGGGTCGCGATTTCATTGCAATAACAAAAATGGATCGCGAAGCAAGATCTTGTGAGAACCCCTTATCTAAAGAATTGTGCTTTTAAACTTCCATCAAAATATGTTGGCTTTCTGCAACGGTTTTCGTTCGACACACTTAAATCTTCAAAAACTTGAAATTATCCAACTTCCTAACTAAATTAATAATTTTCATAATTTTCAAAAGTATTAACTTCAATAAACTCTTATGAATAAGAAAAATTCCATCGTTGATGTATATAAAAGTTAAGTTATTTATTTCTTTTTTTATTTATTATTTTAAATAAAATCTAAAAATTTTAATTTTATCTATTAAATCTCTAGTTTTCTCTTACTCTAATTTAAAATACTCTTAACAATTTATTTACTTTTTAAAAATAATCAATTTTCAAATAATCAATCTTTAACTCAAAGTTTCCAACTGTGTTATTTAAATTAGGCTTTATTCTATATTTAAACAAACTAACAATCTCATATTAAATTTATGTAAAAAAAATTTTACAACTTTTTGAAAAAAAAAATCAAAGTTTATTTCAGGTTTAAGACAACACGCTGTTAAACTTCATCTCCAGCTGTTTGTGTTATTGACAAGTTTCATTTGAAAAGTATTTGTTTAATGTTATAAATTCTCTTTACCATTTTTTTTATTATTCTAAATAAATATTACATGGCTAATGAAATCTAATGGAAAAAACGGTATTGTATTGGGCGTCAATGTGTCAAAATTCTTTGCCTAAATGTCACCACTTGAAATATAACTAAAGTAAACTTCTAGACATGATTTTTATTTTATTTCTTTTAATATTACCAGACTGACTGATAAAAATAAAAGGGGAGAAAAATATAAAAATATAGAAATTAGAATAAATTATTATTAAATAAATAATAAAGTAAAGTAATATAAACATAAATAAAAAGTTAAAAACTTTAAGTCACTTTACTAAAATGTTATTATTTATGAATAAATTTAATTTCTTGAATTAAATATTTTGTATTTTATTTTAACGATTTACTAGTATTTTAACGGTAATAATTTATCTTTTTGTAATGTCTTAGGAATGTGGCAAATAATTAATTGAGTTGTATTTTCTAATTGCGTCTTTTTAATCAAATATTTATTTATTAATTTTAATCATCATCAAATATAATTATAGCTTATCATCAAATATAATTATAGCTTATCAAAAAAAACAACAGGTCAGTAGGAAAAATAGATAAAATAAAGTAGAGTCTTGACTATGGACTTAAGTTTTGACTAAAGACTATTATCTTGATCTACTGTGGAACATCAATGATGTCCTTAAGTTAGATATACCAGAGGAGGCAACTATAATCGGTTTTGCGGACGATATTGCGGTTACAGTCACAGCAAGATATGTTGATGAAATAGAATTTATCGCAAATGAAGTTATCCACACCATTGGAGTTTGAATGATAGATGCAGGGCTACAATTAGCCGAACACAAAACGGAAGCTGTTCTCTTGACAAGCCGTCGAAAAAACGAGATCATAAAATTAAGGATTAAGGGGTGCGAGGTATTGTCTAAACCATACATTAAGTACCTGGGATAGATGCAAGGCTCAATTTTGGAGCACATGTAGAATATATTTGTCAGAAAGCAACAAACGTCAGAGTAGCCATTGAAAGAATGATGCCAAACGTAGGAGGGCCACGACATTCAAAGAGGAAAATAATAAACACAGTTGTAAGCTCGCTGATTCTTTATGCGGCTCCTATATGGGCAACTTCCCTTAAAGTGAAATGGATAGCAAGAAAAGTCTTCCCCCTATATAGGATGTGTGCGTTACGTATATGTAGCTCATTTCGCACAACATCGGAAGAAGCGGTGTACGTCATCTCAGGAATGATCCCCATAGACATCTTGGCGGACGAGGCCAAACGTCTGTACGAACGTAAAAGAACAGGAGAACAAAGCACAAATACTGTACGTAAACTAGAGAGAGAGCTATCATTAAGATTGTGGCAATCTCGATGGGAAAGAAGTCTGAAGGGAAGGTGGACGTTCAAACTTATACCAAACATAGAGGTATGGGTTAATAGAAAACACGGAGAGATCAATTATTACCTCACACAGTTCATATCTGGGCATGGAGGATATAGAAGTTATCTTCACAGGTTTGGACTAGACGAGTCACCAATGTGCCCAAACTGTCCAACTATAGTAGAGGACCCCGAACACGTAATGTTTTACTGCTCCCAGATTCAACGAAGTGCGACAAAGAACAGAGCATGCAGTAGGGCAGCAACTGAGAGTGGAACACTGGGAGCCGTATGCTATATGATAAAACATATTCATAAGGAACTGAGCATTGAAGAAAATAGAAGAAAGTTGACACACCCCAACAACACTGAGGAGGCTGATTAAGCCTTTCCGGCCCTGCGACGCAATATCTCTGTAGACAGTTCCGCAGGGTGTAAGGAAGACGAAGGAGGTCGGCGTGTAGTGCGGTAGGAGGTCGACTAACCTGCTGTACCATCTTTGAGGCAGGTGGGTATC
>MINK01172883.1:211-20435 GCA_001735545.1 Phormia regina
AACATGGAATGCAGGGGGAAGGTCTTCTGGACATAAAAAAGGCCTTCTAGAAGGGCTCTTTACCCCTTCTTTTTACCACTGGGTTATACCTAACTATAGTATATTACTTATATATACAAATACATACATATGCATGTATGTACGCATGAGTGTATGTATGTATGTACCCATGGGTACAATAATTGTATTGTAATTCAACAATAGTTTTGTTGCATGCATAAATCAAGTACATTTACAACAAAAATATGGTTGCAGATCAACAATATTTGTATTTTTTATTTATATAAAATATAGTTATACAAAACAAAGTGTTCAAAAAATTCATTAAGGTTTTCGAAATATACAAAAAATATTTTAATGTGAATTTCTCCCTTCTTAATATAACTACAAAATCACATAACCTAACAACCAGCCTATCGTGAACAATTTTGTTAATAAAAAATAAATTTGCTTCACATACATATTTTAAAAGACAATGCTTCATAAGTAACGTGAGCAGATGTCTTGCTTTTGGCGGGATTATCCCGCTTTTTAAACATCGATCCCGCTTAAAATATTTTTTCCATTTTTTATAAAGAAATTCCCCTTTTTAAACTTTAAGAGTTACGTATTCTATTTCCTTATTTATGTTTTCTATAACATTCTTACCATAACATAAGTGTAACTTTTTCTCTACTCACGGATCTTAATGAACTTTGTGTATTTTTCGATGCGGCCATAAAATTTATTTACTCTTCGGACAGAATACTTTTTGGCCAAAACTATCTTCATTTATTTTTTTTTTAATAATATATTATATCGAATATTATTTTTATGGGATTTATGCACGTTTAAGTGATTTTCGAAAGAGGGTTTATATGGGAGCCATGGCCAATTATGAACCGATCTTCATGAAATTTGACACATGGATTTATGCTTATATAAAACTTATTTGTGTTAAATTTCATAAAAATATTTTAATTTTTAAGGTATTTTTAAGCGTTAAAACTCTATTCCGGGAGAACATTTGTATGGGGGCTAGGTGAAATAATGGGCCGANNGGGGGGTAAGTGAAATAATGGGCCGATCATGACCAAAATCAATAGGCTTCGTCCTTGTGCCAAAAAAACATATGTACCAAGTTTCATCATATTATCTCTAAAATGCGACCTGTACTTTGCGCACAAGCTTTACAAGGTGGGTGTAGGAAAATGTCTTCTCTGCGTTACAATATTTGCACACATAATACCCCAACTACCTATGGGGTGTAGAATCGCGTGATTTCCATCACATTGACGAAAGTTAGTGTTAACGAAAACCATGCGTTAAGATTTTTTTTGTTTTTAAACTGAATGCTAGTATTTATTATTTAAGAAAACTATGTCTATCAAAATGAAAAGTATCACGATTTTTTTTATCATAATCACAGAATTTGCATTCAAAATTGAAATTAATCTTAATTGTTTTTTAGGGAAACATCTTAAAGTTATAATAAATATATTAAAATAAATTGCTGTTTCAAAAGTTTGATAGGTTTTTCTCAATATGTTAAGTATCAAGTCGGTCGGATTCGTAAACAAGATATAGACACATCAAACATTGGTCAAAGTTTGGAAATTTAGAGAAAAAGAAGAAGAACAACGCACACACGTGTGTCTATATCAAATGTATATAACACAAATGGTAATTAAAATTTTATATAACACTTAACAGAAAGACATAAGAAAAATTAATCAAATTTCACTTATTTATTTAAATAAAAATAATAAAATATGTTCAACTAAGTTTGTATATGTAGTGAAACATGCGTTAATAATAGGTGAAATAGTGGATCGAGGATAACGAAATAAGTCCTTGTACCAAATTGTATTTAAAATGTCTTCTATACTTTGTGTGAAATGGATAAAAATAATAAAATCCACTCAGAAAGTAATTTTGAGTCGAACTCAATACTACCCTTAAGGCAGATTACCTCAATTCCATAGTGATTAACTAGTTCCTAGTGGGTATCAATCGACAACATGGATGAGAATTATAATCGAATATATGAAAATAACACTTTCAATTGCAACATCCTATATATTTCTCAAAAGTACCAAGAGTCCTTTCTAAAGGTGTAATACTAAGAGTATTTTACAATATTTTTCATTTTTTTTTGTATTAGTATTTGTGTAATAGTATAAGTATTTAACATTTTCTATTTGTTTTTGGATTATTTTTATTATTATTATTATTTCGTCTATGTGTATTCTCTGCATCTTTTGTCGAAATCAATAATGATAATAATAATAATAATAATGGTGCTGAACTGTGCCGTGCTGAACTGTGTAAGTGACAGCTAATGAATATTATTTGTAATGAATGTGTTTAGTCATCAATTATGTAATAGAGATGGTTTTAAGTGGGATGATGATTGGTATTGGTATTTGTAGGTGGTTTACATAATGTGACTTTTGAAGAGTGCTTTAAATTGTAGGTGGAATATTTCAAGTATTTACGAACACATACATACTTACATACACATCTGCTCAAAAAAATAGATACACCTAGTTGGATTACAATAAAGTGAATTTAACTTTGGAAAATTCTTCAGAAATACTTTGAATATGTTACTTTTAGAAAGAATATGATCTGGCAAAGATACTTTAATGAAAAATATGGCAAGTATGTGCATAAAAATCAATTTAAACCTACGTTATCTATAAAATACTTTTGTGCGACTGATACCTTGTAATATCCTAAAAGCCAATTTTAGTCTGAAATTTTTGATGGTAGGTCCGAATAAGAGTTTGTCTTTGTTTTGTGCTACATCCAATATATCCAGTAAGCCATAAATTCATTTAAATTGAAATTAAAAAATTCCAAATCTTATATTTTCACGCTCACTCGAAACAGTCAAATTTGTTAAATTTAACGTGGANNAGTTTTTTCCTTCCAGGGTGGCGATTACTTCTATGGAAGTTATTTCTTTACAAATTATTTTTCATTTCGCCAAAAAATATTACGTCTCCATTTTTTTGTGTTTACATTCTGACTAAAGTAATTTTATTTAAAAAAAAGTTTTAACAGTATTTTAAAATTGTGATGGAAATTTGTTTTGCAGACTATTTGTGGATCTACTTCAATAAAAGTTATAGCGGAAATAGCCTTGAAAGTAATGAAGGGGGTCCATTTTTTGCCCAATACATTAATCCTCCTTTCCGTTACTGAGATTCTTTAAGAGGTGTAATACGAGGTCATTTATTTTTTAGATATTTTCACGCAAAATGTAGATGTTTTCCTGTGCCCCTTTTTACCATTTCAAGCAACGACTTTACAGTTTTCGCTTGGATTGAATAATTTTTCTCGCCTATTTGGTGAAATGATTGTTTCTTCCCATTTTCTGTGTCAAAATTCTATTTCTTTATAATATTCCCAACCTAAATAAAACTTTTCTTATTCTATTATACAAAAGTAATCAAAAAAGTACAATAGGATTCGATTAAATATAAAAAAAAANNAAAAAAAAATAGAAATAAATTAACTATATCTTTTATTATAAGCAAAAATTTTTTGGTATTTAAATCGAAAACGTATGTTTAAATTGATTTTTATGCACATAATTGCCATATTTTTCATTAAAGTATCTTTGCCGGATTATATTCTTTACTAAAAGGAAAAAGATCGAAGTAAAGTTATTATCACTTTAATGTAATCCCACTAGGTGTATCTATTATTTTTAGCAGATGTGTATCTATATATATATAGCCAATGTGTAAAAAATATATATGTATGTATGTATATGGGAAAAGGAAGTTAATGTTTATAAAGGATATGTTTGGCAAACAAATTTCATTTGTTCAATAAATCACTAGATACTTAAGTAGAAGGCGATTATAAAAGTTTTGGTTTAAAATGATAATCATTTATAATAGACAATATTAAGTTTGTTTTTTAATTATTTGTCAAATAATTGAGAATAATTATAAATAATTGAATTTTATTGACATTAAGGTTATTGATATNNTAAAATTCATGTTTTATTTTCCGATAATTTAAATTAAAATGAATGAAAATTATTTCCATTTATCCAATAATTTAAACAGAAATAAATAAAAGGTATTTCGCTATAACCGTGTTCGTTGTAAACATAGTTATTTGTATGGAAAATGTGGGTAAAATCAATGGACCGAAGAAAAGTGTTCGCTATAGTCATAGTTCGTTATAACCGGTGTTCGTTATAACCGTGTTCGACTGTATATGTATATGGGAAAAGGAAGTTAATATTTATAAAGGACATGTTTGGCAAATAAATTTCAATTGTTAAATAAATCACTAGATACTTAAGTAGAAGGCAATTATAAGAGTTTTGGTTTAAAATGATAATCATTTATAATCGTTAAAATTAAATTAATTTTTAATTATTTAGCAAATAATTGAGAATAATTATAAATAATTGAATTTTATTGACATTAAGGTTATTGATATTAAATTTTTTTTTTAGAGAATTTAAGTTGATTACTCTTTTCAATGCATACGCAGATAAAAGTAAATGACGACTTCAATTACGAAATTATATAAACAATTTTGCTCCAATCATTTGCTCCAATTATAATATTAATAATTACAATGATTAATTTTATTATTATTGTTTGTGCTTAAATTTACTTAATATTTTTTAGCTTCTACATTTTTGTTAAACAAATATTTAAATTTTCCTTTTATTTTTTTGAATAGATGTCAATTTATTTAAAAAATAATTTTGAACTAATTACAAAGTTAATTATATTAATAAATAATACAATTAAATTCAAACACAATTTTAGTTAATAATTTGATTAAAAAAAAAAAAAAATTGAAACATTTTTTTTCTGTGTATAATAAAATATTTAAAGCAATATTTTAGGCAATATAAAATATCATATCAGTTAGCCCAGGTTCATACACAGCAGTTTTTAGTTTATTTTTACATTCTGTTTACCCCTCTCGTCTACAAAGTCAGAATAGCGTCAAGAAAAATTGCAGAGATGGGAAGAGCCAGGGAAAATAGTAGGCCATAAACAAAACAGAGATATAGGAATACTTTTTAAATTTTGTAGAAACTATTTTATTATCAATAAAAAATAATATATTTATAAATCTACATTTTATCCAAACTACAAAAATTTAATTTAAAAAAAGGCAAGGAATACAAAAAATAAAAATAAGTGGGTTTTGAGCGATATCTCAGTTACTATTAGACCGATTTGCTTTACTTTTTGATAAACAAATATGGTTCTATCCACAATGTTTCCTACAAGGATCAATAAAATAAAACTTTTTTATCGAAGAAAATTTTGAAAACTATAAATGGAATATATATGTACGCTTTACAACTGTGGTAATGAATTTTTTAGACTACTGTGAAATATTATATTTCTATAAAAAAAATCCATCTACCTATAGCAATTATTCATGTTGTATTTCATATAATTCTGTATAATTCCATATATTGAATAAATGTTTTATGGTTAACAGCAGAAAAAACACATTCGACATATTACATATTTTTGGTTAAAGGTGTGACAAAAACAAATAGACCACTAAAATAACATCATAATAAAAACTCGACTACATATTAACAGGAATCCCTTTTATATTCATAAAAAGTTCATTTATTGTGAGTTGTCTTCTTCTACTACATACACATTTTTGAATGTATGCAATAGTGTGTTCACACGCATTCTAATATATTCAGAGGAATTACAGTCTATTTATACAAATTAATGAAAAAACTATTGCGATGAAAATGAATTCATGACAATAGTCACTTTTAAAAATGTATATAAATATAAATGATTTGTTCACTAACAAATGAAACCATGCAGCGTACAATAATTTCAATTTTTTTAATTGTTCTTTTTATAGTGTGAGTAACTTTAGTTGATGTTCTGTTCTGTTCTATTCTGTTCTGTTTTTTTTTTCTTTTTCTTTGAGGACAATTGATGTTTAAAATTAAAATTAATTTTAACATGACAACAAATGACATATGTATATGTATTAAAGTGCCTTGATAAATAAATAAATAAATTTACAAATGTACCATTCTATTAAAGATAAATATGTTTTAAACTAACTACCAAAATATTTCGCTTTAATTATTTCATTTATGTAATCAGGACCATTTTTAAAATAATTAAAAAAAATGTGGTTTTCGATCGACATATACATAATTTTTAACTTTGTGTAAAAAAAATGCAAAATACGATAGAAAAACGACGTCCAATTTTTATTGAGCGAAAACATATTTAAAAATTTGTTTTCATTCTCGCGAAATAAATTTTAATTTCCATCAGAGGAAATATGCGAATTTTTGTGTTAACTTGTTTTCAATTACAACTAATTACTTTTGTTATTTCATTTTACCATAAAATTTATACAAATAGGAAAATAGCGTGAAATTTAAAGGATAATAGAGTGAAATTTAAATTCACTAACAAACCATTTGGAACAAGCAAGCAGACAAACTTATAAGTACGAAATCAAGAGAAGTCTCTATTCATTTTTTTAAATCGTTTGCCAGCAATCAGTTCATTTTTTAAGACTTTTGTATTTTTGATTTAATATAAATTTACATGAATGTACTTACATCTACACAAATATGAATATACAAGACGTGCATCTATAAACAAAGTATTTATTTTTCCCAGTAAACAAATCTTGGCTATAAATTGAATCTTTCAAGAGAATGAATATATTTCTTTGGAACTTTATTGTCACTTTACGGCTAATATTTTCTTTTTTATTATTTTTATCTTAAGACAAAATACAAAATCTGAAAAACAGTAAAACAGTAAAAGGAATAAAAGATCGCATTAAATTAATTGTGATATCAATATTTTAAAGATCAGGTTTTATTTAATATTATTTGGTATAAAAACTAAATATTTCTATAACCAGGATATATAGGCACACAGTATTCATAGTATTCAAGTAGACAATATGTTCTATTATTCATAAAACAAAAAACGCTTAAATACCTGAAAATGATGTTTCCATAACTAATTATTTTAAAATATTCTTTGTTTTTTCGACAATTTATAACACCTTTTATCCCCACGTGTTCTATTTTCATTACCGATTTAAAACAAAATCTTGGCACATATTTTGGGTGAAACGCGAATTATAAAGAAAATGTTCTCTGGGTTATTTCACATAAAGAGAGGCATGCATTGATTCAAATGTGTTTTTGAAATGCATGTATAATTTGTCTTTTGAATTCTCATTTTATTCCACTTTTGTACACATCTGGTCAAAATATTAGATACACCTTGTAGGATCAAATTAAAGTGGCAATAACTTTGAAAAATTCTTTCGATTTTTTTTCTTTTAGTAAAGAATTTGATTTGGCAATGGCATTTTATTGAAAAACGGGGCAAGTGTGTGCATTGCCAGATCAAATTCTAATTTCTAAATTTTCCAAATTTATCGTTTCTTTAATGTCAATTATTTCTTATGGGCTCGAGGTATACTTCAATACAATTGAAACAATTTAAGTGTTAGAGATCATGTTTCTGCTTAAACAATAGACTTTTAAGGCCATTCAAGTAAGATCGATGTTACTCTTTTATAAAGCTTTGAAGTTTGAATCACCAGGTTATATTAGCTGTCGTCTTGAGGGTTGACAAGTCTGCGATTCAATTCAATTATAATGCAACGATTATACGTTGCAGAATTTGGGACTCGCTTATACCATATAATGAAAGACCTTTTGCTCTTTCTGTTAATAAGTTTAAATTAAAATTAATTGCCATTTTATCTCATTTAATTGAAGAATAGTGTTGATAATGGTTTGATATTTATTGTTTGGAAAAAAAAACGGTCCATATCCATATAATAGTAGTTGTAGTTGTTTTATTTTTAAACGTATAAGTATACTATAAAAAATGTAAAAATTATGTAATCGATTTGACCATATAGGCTTACAGATTATAAATAAATAAATAAATAAATAAATAAATAAATAAATAAATGAATAAATAAATAATATTATCCCACAAGGTGTACCTATTATTTTGTGCAGATATGTTTATGCCTCCTACCCATTTCCGTATTTGTACCTCTAAATAGTACATTCATAGTACGTATATCCTTATAATAATAAGAGAACAAATATACATAACCAGAGTTGGGGGTAGTGCACAAAATTTGCAGTTGTGACTAATAGTGATAGTGCAAAATTTTTAATTGCAATCTTTGCTTTATACTGGTAAGTTAAAAAAATATCAGCCACACTAATCTAAGTGATAGTGAAGAAATAAACATTTTCACTGAAATTATTTAGTGATAACAATTTTTTTTGTTTAGGTCTAGTGCAACAAGAATCCCCATTTTCAGAAACCAATTTCAAATTTAAAATGTTTTCCAAATTTTTCACTACTACTAAATCTAGTTATAGTTAAAAAATTACTAATATTTCACTATAAATATAGTGATGAAAAGCCAAATGCATTCACAATTTACTGCACTACCCCCAACTCTGTTCATAACTATACATACATTTAAATAAATGAGATGTATGTTGTACAAACTTTTTTATTGTTGTTGTTTCATTTTCCTTTTTTTATTGTTGTTGTTTATTTCTAGGACACTGTGGTCATACTAGTCCCTGTGAACAATTGTGTTATGAAATACACGATGGCATGTATGAGTGTGATTGCATCGAAGGTTATGAACTCAATAAAAATGGTTATAGCTGTCAAGGTACGTTTTATGTAGAGTATTTTGTCTTTTGTTGAACAATGAAATATTTTATCATGAAAAGTCCCACTACGGTGTAAATCAAAAAGCATGGAAAAAAATGATATAAAATTTAATTGTTTTTGCAATCGCTATTATTTTTATTGTATTATTTTTGTTTTTATTTATATGACAGTGATAAATTCAAGTGGCAGCGGTGATGGTCATAGCAAATCCGATGAAGATGTTCTTTATCAGAAAGGAGCTTCATTCAGTGCCAAGTTGGCCAATAATGATAACAATGATGATAATCATTTAACATCAGGTTATTCATCATCTTCCTCCTTAGCATCAGGCGCTTTGTCATCATCAGCTTTATCAGGTGAATCGGGTGAAGAAGATGATATGGATGATTCAAATTATCTAAATGATGATTTGGATTCACTAGCCCAAAGGCAAAAACTTAATTCTAATGATTATTACATATCAAATGAAAGTAATGATGATAGAGATAGTGGTTATGAACACCAAAATTCTCATATACAAGCAAACCAACAACATGTGGTTACTATGACCACAACAAAACCTATAAATCTCTTACTATCACGCCACCGACAAAGAGATCAGGATACAATGTCTGGTACTACAACCGCAACTACAACATCATTACCCTCAATGGTAAAAGCTACTACTGCAACCACTACTGTTACCTCTACCACAAAGACAGAAATTATAGCAAATGGCAATATTGATGATTTAGATGATTACTATACAAAACAGGACATGTCAATTTATGATGATGTCAATAATAATCAATTAAATTTAAGGCCTTTAACATATCAGCAACAGAAAGAAACATTATCACTTAACAATAACAATAATGATCAGCAACAATCGAGTATTAATGTAGCCGATCAATTGCAACAACAGCAACATGAAGAATATCATACAAATATTATACTACAAACTGCCACTAGTGCACAATTACCACTGCAACAACAACAAAATAATATTAAAGCCACAAGTGGTGGAACAAATAAAAATAAAATAATATCAACAAACATATCATATAATATAAGTTCATCTGAAACAAATGAGTGAGTAATAAATAAGTGATTTTCTTTTTACACTTAAAAAAAAGCTTTTAATAGAAAACATTTTTAAAATGTTTGAATAGGGATTTATACACAGCAAATGATTCTTGCCGCAATCCAGAGTTAATACAAAAAAATTATCGCCTCATTTTCTATCAAGACAGTTGTTTAATTTTGCATCAAACCTAAATAAATATATTGAAGTGAAAAAAAAAGAAAATAAATGAATTTGAGTACGATATTATTTCCCATACACATTATTAATTCATTCAATCAACTACTTGATTATTTTAATTAATTTATTAATTGGAAATATTTTTCTGTTTTTAATTTTATATAATTGTAAGTAATTGATATAATCATTTTGATGAGAGGTGCAAATTTAAACAAGTTTGTAATTGGATGAATTATTTTTTAATATATATTTGTTAATTGGTGACATTTTTTTGTAGGAGAGAGAGTGAAGAAGGGCAGTACCAAAAAGATACATAAATACAATGAAGAAATTAATTATTCCAATGAATTTTTGCACTAATTTTGACCCTATGAATAGGTTCATTGAAACAATGTATTGCCATACATTAATAATAAATTACAATGTAAAAGTTCATTAAATAAAATAAACAATTCCAGTGAACAATTCATTAATTTCAATTAACTCATATTATCTTACATTCCTAATATGCCATAAATATTATACAAGAACATCATGACATGAATTTGTTGAGATATAAAGACAAACATTTTTTTTGTGGTTTACTTTATTTCCCGTTAGAAAGAGCATTTATTTTAACGTAATTTAATGATATATTTAATTGATTCAATAATTTTGTTCATTGTGTAATGCTTCTTCATAATTAAAAACAATGTATTTATACATTGAATAAACGAATGCAATGTACTAATACATTAATAAATTTTAGTACTAGTTTCAATAAAATGTTAATAATAAAGTTAATATTTTCATTGAATTTTAAAGAACTTCATTGGAACTATGAATTAGTAGAATAATTTAACAAATTATTAGAAAAAAAAATTATGAATTTCATTTAATGACCGCATTCATTAAAAATACTTTCTTCAGTGTAAGCTTTCTACATTCTCTGTCATTCACTCGCCTACTAAATCAAAATTTATTCATTTAAGTTAACATTTTTATAAAATTTACATGTGTAATTCTTAATATTACTTTATTTAAAAATTTAATCCAACTCTAAATTAAATATTTCAGAATTTGTAATTTAGAATGTGGCACTGAGGGTATATGCGATAATTCCGAAGGATCTAATCGCTGTATGTGTCCCTTTGGTAAATTTGGCAATAATTGTGGTGAAGGTAAAACAAAAAATATCAATCAATCAAGTTAAGGGCAAAGTTTAAAAAATCTTTTTTTTTGTTTTTTCTTCTTCTTTTTTGCAGATATAAAAGTGAGAGTACCGAAATTTTCTAAACATTCATGGCTGGCTTTTCCAGCCTTAAGAGGAGCTTATAAACATGTACAATTACGTATAGAATTCCGTCCTGAATCATTTAATGGTATAATTTTATTAAGCGGAGAACGCGATGACTTAACGGGTGATTTTATGGCTTTATTGTTAAATAAAGGTTTTGTGGAATTTTGGTAAGTTAGTAGAGGATATATAACAACAAATATATAACAAAATTGTATTTTATTCCATTTTTAGGTTTGATTGTGGCAGTGGTGCTGGTAGTGTACGTTCACGTGAAACTATATTATTAAATGAATGGAATTCTGTGATTATTTATCGCCATAGATGGGATGCTTGGTTGGTATTGAATCATGGCACGAAAGTTCAAGGCAGATCAAATGTAAATTACTCAAAAGCTTTCTTCACATACTTCTTTTTTGTTAAACAAAAATACATTTTTTTCTTTAGGGTCTCTTCTCGAGGATAACTTTCCGTGAACCGGTATTTCTGGGTGGTACTGGCAATATAACTGGGTTAGCCAATCGTTTACCGATAACTGTTGGCTTTTTGGGTTGTATTAGACGTTTTGTGGCCAATGAACATGATTATAAATTTGAGGAACATCCTTTGGGTGATGTGGTCAAGGGTTTCGATATACGTAAGTTGTAATATAAATATTTATTTATTTATTTATTAATGTATTTAAACAGAGGACTGTGTCACTGATAAATGTTTTAAATATCCCTGTCAACATGGTGGTAAATGTTTGCCCTCAGATCAAGGGGCAGTATGTTTATGTCCCATAGGTTTTGTGGGTGATTTGTGCGAAATACGCATGGATTTGCAGGTATTTTAAGGGACTCAATAGAGTAATAATAGAATTATTTTATTTTTGAAATATTTTCTTTTTTATATAAAGGTTCCTGCCTTTAATGGTTCATCGTTTTTACGTTATGCTCCTTTGGGCGATAGTGCTTTAATATGGCTAGAGTTAAAGGTTATTATAAATCTCAAAACATTGGGCGAATTATAGATTTTTTAATATATATATTTACATTTTCTATTTTTTCTAGGTAATTTTAAAACCTGAATTATCGGATGGTTTAATTTTATATTCAGGTCCCAAACATCATGGTGATTTTGTGGCCTTAGCTTTAAATAATGGTTTTGTAGAATTTACTTTTGATTTGGGCAGTGGTCCTGCGGTTGTAAGGTAAATATTTTAATTTATTTTTGAATTGAATTGGAATCAAAGTTGTAAATTTGTTTTATTATTAACAGGAGTCAATATCCTTTAAGTATTGGTCAGTGGCATACGATTAAAGTGTCGCGAACAGCCAGACTAGCCGTTCTAAAGGTAAGTGATTAAATTAGATTTTTATAAACAACAGCTTTATTGTAATGAAAAGAATTGACAGTAATGGGTTAGGATTGAAACTAATTTAGCAACCGTGATAGAAGGAAATTTTGGAACTGTATAAGCCCTTCATCTGAAGATTATTTCGTAAAATTTTTTAGAAAAAATAAAATATTAAAGCGGGATATTTGCATTAAAGAAACCTATCAATAGAATTTAATCCTTTAATACGGTCCAAAGACTAGACTATAGATTAGACTGTAGTCTCCATTATTTAGTAGACTTAACTTAGACTATAAACTAGATTATTGACTAAACTATAGTCAAGACTATAGACCTTACTATAGTCCAGATTATAAAATGGAAAAAATATTAAAGACTGTGAATGGTGGGATATTTACTAATTTTTCAGTAGAAGCTAATTTTGAACTACCAAAAGACTTATGATTAATTCTAATTTGGAACTAAATAATAATTAATGCTTACAGCTTACTATAGACTAGATTCCACACTATATATTAGACTATAGTCTAGACTATAGATTTGTTTGTAGTCCAGACTATATACTAGGCTATGTACTAAAGTATGGTCCAGACTGTAGACTAGACTAAATTACAGTCCAGACTTTGAACTGGAGTTAAGTCCACAATATTGATTATACTTAAGTCCAGACTAGACTATAGTCTATAGTTTACACTATAGGTTCCAATTTAAATCTCTAAAAAGGTCTAAGATTTAAGCTACGAAGAGATTATATAAGCTTCGTTATGACTATATTACGACCTGAAAAAATTCTTGCTTTTCGACATATAAATTCTTATTTAATTTCCTTTCAAATCTAAGAGGTCACTTCATTATTTAGTTAAATTTTTTCTAACACTTTTGCAAAATCGTTTAATGTTCTCAAACTAAAAATTATTGTTTTCGTTTTTGTTTAACAGATTGACCAAATGCCAGAAGTAATGACAATATCTTCAAATGGTTTTTGGCACCTATCGTTGCCAGAAAATCTGTTTGTAGGTGGTGTAAATCATGTTGACAAATTACCAATGGATTTGAAGAATAAACCCTTCTTTATGGGTTGTATACAACGTGTAAGTGTTAAAAACAAATACAACACAAAAATCTTACTAAAAATATTTTTGCTCACAGAAAGTTAAATAAAAAATACTTTTGTTTTTTTGTCTTTTATCAGATTGAAATAAATGGTCATTCACTAGCTATTGTGTCTGAAGCCTTGGGAGGCTCTAACATAGGCAATTGTCCGCATGCTTGTGTAGCGAGACCTTGTGGTCCATTGGCAGAGTGTGTGCCACAAATGGAAAGTTATGAGTGTCGTTGCAGTGCCTACAATTCTCAATGTAATAAAGAGGCCGAAGTATCGATAGAAGAATTGCAAAAGAATAAGGCATTGGCTAAGAGTAAAAAACACGATACACACAATGACTTGGACGATGGTAGAGAGAGTTACAAACAACAGTTGCAACATCAGCAGCATCGGAAGGGTATAAACCACAAGAAATTTAAGAAGCAACAACAAATTATGTGGCATAAACAACAACATTCTAAAGCTATACAAAAAACCACACAAGCAACAACAACGTCTACTACAACTACGACAACCACAACTCCTAAACCAACAACAACAGCAGAATCATTAAATTGGCAAGGATTCAAAAATGTACAAGGTGAAGAAGAAGTTATAAACGAAGACAATTTTATGTCTGATGAAGTGCCGGAAACATTGCAACACATTTTAGACAAAGTTAATAACGATAATCTAGCCAACGATAATGATTTAGACTTGGATGATGTCGACGAAGAGGATGTCATGGAGGACGATGACTTAGATGAAATCGAAGATGATATTATATTCCGTGACATAAAAGCTATGCATGAACAACAACAGCAAGAACAACAGCTAGAGCAAGAACAATTAAAAGAACAAAAATTGCATAGAGCAACAAAAGAAAGTTTAAATAAATCAAAGAGCAACGTAAAAATACAACGAAACCGCAACAAACGTAAACATACTCCAACAACAACAACAACAACATCTACTTCTACAACAACCACTACCACCAGCTCTACGTCAAAAACACAGCCGACAGTCACAAAGATGTACATGGGAAAATATCATCGCCTTCAACAGCAACAATTTCCAAACAAACCAGATCCTCACCATAAGACGCCCATTATGGATAAACCACAACATAAATTAAGTCGCTTACCCACACACTATGAAAGTTTTCAAACCAACACCGGCAGCGATATTTTAACATTTGACGATCCAACCGCCTTGGAAAAACAATGGCTAGAATATGAACAAACCTCAAGAGAAGTTATGCAAGAACAGTCAATGAATTTACAACAGTCCCAAGAGGATAACGATGAATTTACTGCTAATGATAACGATGACGAAGACAGTGGTGATGATGATGATGATGATAATGATGAGGATGAGTGGCAGGAGGCAACAGTCTCAAAGCCAACTGAAGATCCTCCAAAAGAAGAAACGTTTGTTATGGATGAATCTCTATTCGATGAAAGTGATGGTACTGAGGACTATCAACGTAAGCAGCTGGCCCAAGATATGAAACGTATTATGGCCAACACCAAAGGGCCTTATGTACCTAAACAGCCTAAATTAACAATAACGGAATATGATTACAGTAACGAACATTTCGATGGTCAAGACAATGAGGATAATGAGAAAAGAAAATCTTCTCAATCGGAATCTACACAAACTCACACTGATTGGAGTTTATTGAGTAAGTTTGATTTGCCCTCTAATCAAAATCATCCTATAGGAGTACGAAAAAATTTTGGTGCCTGTTTTGCTGGTCAGGACAGTTATTTCCATTATAATGATGCAGAGACTATGAGTCAAATTATTAGCTATAATATTGATTTAAATTTGAGAATTAAAACAAGATCAGAGAATGGAGTCATATTATGGACGGGAAGAGTGGGTACAACCGATCAGGATAGTGATGATTATCTATCGCTGGGCATAGAAGAGGGGTAAGTTCCTGTGTATTATTATTATTTTTTATTTAAGAGAAATGAAATTAGAAATTCAGTTCTCTTAAATGAAAAAAAAAAAAAAATTGCTGTGTGTGAACCCGGACTATAAATCGATACGAATAAATGTATTTCTTTATTTTAATTCATTTTTTATTTCATTTACAGTTATCTTCATTTCCGCTATAATTTGGGTTCTGGAGAAGTTGATATACGTTTCAATACCACCAAAGTTAGCGATGGTCTCTGGCATCGTGTGCGTGCCATTAGGTAATGTTACAACAAATTTTAATTACTCACTCTACTTTATAAGTTATTAATATTAATAATTAAATGCGTATATTTTCGCAATATTACAGAGACTCTCAGGAGGGTTATTTAGAAGTAGATGGACGCAAGAGTCTATCATTGAGGTCACCGGGTAAATTACGTCAACTAAATACGGATACAGGTTTATATGTTGGTAAGTTGATAAAATTTAAAGAATATGTTAGAGAAAATAAATTACTATTTAATTTATTATTCTTTTCAATGCCCTTAAATAGGTGGCATGCCCGACGCCAGTTACTTCACACGACGAAGATATACCAGTGGCATAGTTGGCTGCATATCAGAAATCGTCCTAGCCGGAGAGTTGAAAATGAACTTTGATCCCAATACATTGGGGACGGCACATAATGTTGAAACAGGCATACTTTGAAACGTCCACACGACGCTTTATAACACTTGATATTAGTTTAAATGATTTTTTTTTTAGATTTTTATTTGCATATAGAAAAAAATGAAACAAAAACAAAACAATGATATTTTCACACACAAAACAAAAACAAAAAAAAATATATAAAGAAAACATGTTTGTAAAAAGACGCTTTTAATAAATAAATGAACAAAATAATAATGAAAAAAAAAAAACAAATTTTATAAAAAGAAACTTTAACTATAAGTAAAGAAAAAAATAATAATTTAAAAAAAAAAAAACAACAATCACCAATGACAAGAAAACACACAAATGAAAAAAAAAAAGAAACTACATAAGCAAGACTCGCACTAAAATAAACACGTTAACGTATACAAAGGACATACAGACACAAATACACACACTCACATTTTATATACTCATACATAAAGAAACAGTTAAAGTTAAATGAAAGGAGATAGAAAAAGGGATTTTTATAAGGAAATATACAATTACTTGCTTTTAATTTAATTATTATTATTTTTATTTATTTACTTATTTTTTTTTTTTTTGCTTAAAAAACTTAATTTCAGAAAAGTCATATTCCAAATTTAATTGAATTGGAATCTATTTTTAGTAAGTGATTGCTGTAAATCCTAACGGTATTTAGACGCTAAGTATTCGAATTCAAGAGTTGTAGAATAGCTTCTATTTGTGTTGATAAGAGCTTCTATAAAAAAACATTTCAGTTGAAAGCAAATTATAGTAATTATATCAGCACATTGTTACGAATTAATGATATAAATTTCATAAACATATTATGGGTATATAAATTAAAATTGCTATTATTGCTGTTATCAGATCTTAATATTATCTATTTTACTTCATATTAATCCTTTTTAAAATATACATAATATCAGAGTAAAGATAACAATTACGATATAAATATATTTTCATCATCTGTAAATTTGTTTCCCGAAAGAGTCTGGACATTTATACATTTAAGGATTCAACACACTGTGGGGAGAAATCCTTAAAATCTGCTTTATTCAGAAAAAGGTGGGGGAGAGGGAGAAATAATAATTACAATTACAAACCTGTTTTTTAATATAAAATTTTTTAAAGACTGCTATTTAAAATTACAAATGTTTCTATTTTGACAGCTTACTACACGAAGAGTTATTACACATTTTATTTTCCCTCATTTTAAAGTGATCTTGGGAAGAAACATACATACATATCATTTATAAATCCTTTCTTTATTTCTTATCTTTTAATTTACTAAAAATACATAAATATTTATTTTTATTTTAATTAATTTTTTTAAGTAAACTTTAAGGATTATTTTCCCATCTAGTTCCTCTTTATATTATTGTATGAAATAGTTATAAAACTACTTATAGAGTTTTTTTTTAATAAAGTTCGACGAATCTTTTATTCCCGTCAAAACCTTACGGACAAATAAACTCAATAATCAGTACTTCAGAAAGAAACAATTGGTCACCAATGACCCAATTTTGTGCGATAAGCGCTACTTTGTAAGCAACTTTTGTACTTATATGCAACAGCCTCCAAAGGCTGCGGGATTAATAGTGTTATTGACAACTAAACTATTTACTTATAAGCAACAACATTAATAGTCATTGCAATTCTTAATATAAATATTTGCATGTGTATATATATTATTAACAATTATATGTTTTTAGATTTTGGCAAATAGCGCGGTTGATGACCAACGTATTTAGAAATAAAAGTTTGTAGATTAAAAAAGCGTTAATATTGAATTTGTAAAAACCGTTTCTTAAACATATCTCCGCCATTTATGAACCAATTTTGCTGAATTTTTATGACAAAATTCTCGATGAATATATCCATTATCAGAGGTCTTCATAAATGGCAACCGAAAAATTAACGGAAAGACATAAACTAATCTAAATTTCTTACATGGATACAGAAAATAGAAACCGCACATCTGCTGAAGAGTATGAAAATTAAAGTATAGTATAATTAAAAAACACTTGACCTATTAATAATAAAACTTATTTCGCAAATTTCAATTTAAACAAACAAAAATTTATAAATGTTAATTGTACCACTTTCAGAAGTAATGAATTTAGAAACAGTTTTAAAATTATTTCTACACCTATTTCAACCTCACACTCAATAAAACTCTTTTTTAATTCCCTATAAGAATCTCTTGTCCTAACTCCTTCTCATTAAAAACTGCAAACAAAAACACTTAAATTATAATTGTAGCTAAATTACTAAAAACAAAAGCAAAATGCTTCACTTAAGAAAAAAGCCTGTGACTGTCAATATTTAATACAACAATTTTTAAGATTATTAAATATTAATAAAATATAAAAAAAAAAAAAACAAACAAACAACTGAACATATTTTTAAGTTCAAACTAATAACAAATTTTTTTAGTGAAATAAAAAATTATAATTTCGTTTTTCCTCCTGATCCTCACCCTGCCCCCTAAATTTAAGTTGCAAAACTTTTTCTACAAAAGTGGTTTATATTATTGAAAAAAAAAAACTAATCTAAACTGAAATTGAAAGAAAAGCAGTTATACCAAAAAANNAAACTTAAATTAATAGAAAAGCAGTTATACCAAAAAAAAAAAAACGAACAAAAAAGAACATTAGAAATTTAAATAACAACACGGAAAACGTATATAATAGACTCTATAATAAATGGAACGAGATACATATTATTAAATGTTGTAGTGTAGTTATAACTAAGTCTATTAAAAACTAAAGATAACAAAAATGAATAAACTAATTATAATGAAATATTTATAATAAAAATAAATGTACTTAAGACAATTATATATACAAAAACCAAATAACTAAATAAAAGACAAGTATAAATAAAATTAACAAACAAAAAACGAATTTTTTTATAGCAAAAAATTTATTAAATTAAAGAAAAAAACTTTAATTACTAAAACATATTGAACAGCTCTGGCCTGATTACAAGAAATAAAAAAAACATAAAAAATAAAAACTATAGATAAATTGAACTAATCCTTTCAATGGTTTTTATATTTATATTTTGTGTAAATTGTTTTCTGAAAATTATTTAACAATATTTTATTTAATAAAATTTAAAAAAAGGGAACTTCAGCAAATAATTCAGATCCACACGAAGAAACATTTTTAACAACATAACAACAACAATTTAGTTCCATTCTAGTCAATTCTACCTTAGTAAAATCATTTAATAACTAACTTCTTATACAGAAAGAAAGAAAAAAAAAAGACATATTTGATCCAACAAAAACAAAAAATGTAAAAAGAATATAAAATCACTTGCAAACACAACCACCAATAACAGAAACAAACAAAATTATAAAAAAAAAATAATAATAATAATAAATTAAATAAAAGACGCATTAGCATAAATATTAACAAAGAATAACAACAAGAACAAGAACGAAAAACATTCTATGTATGTATGTAGCTTAATGTAAAATTAATAAGAAAAAAAGAAAAAATAATTAAATTAAAATTAATTAAATGTATAATTTCTTATACTGCAATAAATTGCTAAATAAAGAACGGAAAAAAACTAAAAACACTAAAACAAAATACAAATTGTTTTAATAAAAAATAAGTTACGAAAAACAAAATCATTAGAATCTTACAAAACTATCGTTAATGCAAACCCAACTTTGGACAAAAATAAGTTCCATTTGTGATCACTACCACTATTCACTAAAAATCAAAATTTTGGTCAAAAACACAAAGAAAGTTAAAAACCCCTGTATCTTCTAAACGAAGCGTTTATTTGAGAAAATAAGCTCCATTTGTGATCACTACCACTTTTCACTAAAAATCTAAATTTTGGTCAAAATTTAGCGTTTATTTGAGAAAATAAGCTTCATTTGTGATCACTACCACTTTTCACTAAAAATCAAAATTTTGGTCAAAAACACAAAGAAAGTTAAAAACCCCTGTAT
>MINK01172884.1:476-24735 GCA_001735545.1 Phormia regina
GTTAAAAATAATAAGTAATATATTTTTAACTATTTTTGTGGACTTTTAAGAAAAAAAGTGTGGAAGAAGTAAAAAAAATAACAAATACGACGGTAAAGTAAATTTTTTATTAGTTATATAACTTAAACCCCTTTACATGGTACTTTTTCTTAAATTGCTTTGCCAATATTAAAGAGTTTATAATATATTTAAGATATGTTGATAACCTTTAAGTTGTCATAATACAGCTTTGCCCAGTTACTTTTAATTACGGATGTTTCTCGTAATATTTTTTTCAAAAAATTTATTTATAACCAGCCTTCCACCTTAAAAGACATTTATATTAAATTAATTTGGATAATATAATTAGTCGTGCACGACCCTAGAATAATTTTATTTTTATTGAATGTTAAAAAAAATTGTTCAATTCAATTTATAGTAGATTGATTTGAAAATAGAATTGAATCATTCAAAGGAATTAAACATTTCTTATGAAATTAATTCTTTACTGAATTAATTCAATATTGTCGAAAGCTTTGAGAATTAAGCTATGGAATTAATTCTTAAGGAATGAAATTGTATAAATTCCTGAAAGATGTTAATTCGCCTCTGTGGAGCAAAGAACAACTTTGGAACTTTGTGAGAAATATTGATAATATTTACTCTCTTGGTATATAAACAAGAAATAAGTTTTTTATCGCACTAAAGCACTGATTTTTTTTATTAAATTCTGAAACAGAAAAGTTAAGCATTGAAAAACCGCTGAATCTTTTGAATTTAAGGTTTATCCAACATTATAAATAAACTGATTCTTAGTATCATTTGAATATAACGCTACCAGTTGCTGCCGAAACAAAAAAAAAGTATGTGTCATTCCACCCATCGTAAAACTGAATGCATTGTAGGAGTTGGGCAGAAGAGCGAATCTAAATGGGTGAAACCTTTACAAAACACATCAATTGGTAGTTATTTTGCATATATGAGGAGGATCCTTGTACTTTATTTATTGATCGGCCTAAAATAATTAAATAATCAAATTTCAGTAAGAAATTAAAATTACTTAGATTTTTTATATAGTTCTCTTGAAAAAACTATGTGAACAAATTAATACGAAAAAGGGGGAAAAACAGCTTTGAAAAAGTCGTTAACGATAAGGCGTGTTTTGTGAAGGTTAATATATTCGAGCATGTCATTCCCCAGTGAATTACAAATCAGAAAAAGGGAACACATTTGAAGAGGAAAGTTATTCTCGATTGCATTTTTGTGAAAAGAGAAAATATTTCGAGGGAAAGGATATTTACGATAGGGGTGAACATCTAAACGTAACATAGACCTAAAAATTTAAATATTTATTTTTTTGTTTATTATTAATATATTAAACTTTTGAGTGATTCCATATTAAAAAGGACAAAAACCGACATTTTCAAATTTCATATCTCGATTTCAATGAAATTCGCTACAGTTATTAAGTATTGCAAAAGTTATTCAAATCACAATTTTTCTGAGTAAAGAATCCTCCCAGCCAAAAATATGACGTTTCAAATATCAAAAGGTAAGTAAACTTTTTCCAAAAGAAATCACATTTTATTGCTCATAACTTCTTATTCATTGTACAATTCTTATTTTAATTTCATTTAATAAAAAAAACACATTGACTCTAAAAGGACAAAATCGACAATATAAAGATTAAAGCTTAATATCTCAAAAAATGGTAATTCTTTAAAAAACGATATATTGATAATGAAATCCTTCTCTATATGTTGCCAAATAGAAAGTTTCTCAGCAGAGAATAATATGTCTTACTTCCAAGCAGCCTTTTTAAAATAACCGAACAAAATTTACACACATTCAGGTGCCCTTGTAAAAATTCTTAACAAGAATGCTACTTCCTAAAAAAACCCGTAGTAACTTTGCCTTCCCATTTTTTTTTTTTTGTTTTTTTTGTCTTAATAAATTCATACCTGTTAATATAGCACAAAATATAAGATATGTATAAAATCCTGCGCATTTCACTTCATTTTGAACGAAAAAGAAGGGCCTTGCTCCAAACACCAGCCGTGCTAAAAAGAAAAATATGTGCAATGCGAGTGGGCAGACCTTGTAGATCGTAATAAGGCAGTTATAAAGTTGATCTCCTTCTAAAATGAAAGAAATTGAAGAAGTATAAGTAATAATTCCCTAATACAAATCATAAGTAAAATATAATTGTATTTTAAAATAGCATATTCCTAACAAAGTGCAAAAATATTTGTTTAATAAATGTCCAGCATTTTTAACAAAATCTAGCTTTTTTATCCCGAATGTCCGGCATTTTATTAATCTAGATCTAGCTACCCTAACGTGATAGTAAAATTCAACCATTTGAAGTTGCATTTGAAGTACGAAAAAGTACCACCAAGTCCACCTTTGTGAATTCTTTCCAACATCGGACCATACATAATTAATTTCATGTTTCTAGGTTAAATATTACAGAAAATTCAAAAAGTACCAATAAAAGAAGAAAAAAGTACCACAAATCCTTCTTCTTGAATTTGTACCTAATTTCATGTTTCAATGTTTAATATAATTGAAAATTCATTATTGAGTTTGAATAAAATGTAATTTCCCGCATTTACCCCTTTTTTGGTACTTTTTTCACCCATCGAAGTATCAAAAATTGTATTCCAATAAATTTTCAAATTGTGGTAGTATCCTATATTAAAATCCTCATAATAATATTTCAATAAATATAAAAAAAAAGTTTTATGAAAAAAGTACCAAAAATAGGTACGATTTTTACCCCTTAAACGTTTGAATTTCTAAAAAGTAACAAACCGGTAATTCTCACTTTTTGATAAGTTATGAATACGACATAAATTTTCTCTGTATATTGATTGGTTTCAAAAAAGTACCAAAATACAGTTTTTACCCGTTTTCTCCCTAAAACGGCCGATTTTCAAAAAAGTACCACACACCTGTCCTATTATTTTTTAAATGAATAACGACAACTATTCAACTTTTTTTTGTATCATTGTTAGTTTGCGATTTACAATGTTATCGATTTTACCCGTTTTGACCCCCTAAGCATTCGAATTTCCAAAAACCCCGTCTTAGTGGATCTATGGAGGGAGACCTACCTATGTTCCAAATTTCGTTTCTTTAGCTTCCAATTTAAGCCAAAGAGTTGGACTTTTGGGTTAATATTAAAAAAAGTCCATTTTAGAACTTTTGTCGTTTTCTTTTACAAAAATCTTTAATTTGTCTACACTTTTCCATTTCAAATGACTAGATAGAATTTGACGTGTTAAACAATAATCTGTTATCACTTTTTCCAACACGTACTGATTTTATGTACATGTCAATATCACCATATTTTTTGTCCAATTTCAATTTTATCTCAAGAACCGTTTATAAGATTTTCATAATTTATACACTAGGGTATCCAATTAATCGGGGTTTCAGATTATTCGGTTTATTTGACAAATAATTATTCGAGGTTTTAAGTTTATCGGTTAATAACCGATTAATGCCAAATTATTCGATTAACCGAATTGTTTTAGTAATACATATTAGACATATAAATAATACTATTTATAAAATTTAATCTATTGAAATAGTTATTTAGAGACTTAATGTAGATAATATAGGGTCTATCTTAATAGATCTATCACCCATTTGTTTCAGAAAATTGGACTTTAGGCATAATACTATAAATGTTATTCAAATTCAAGTTTAATAAATCAGTATTTTTAATATAACTTTTCTTATTTTCTGTGTAAGAATTATATCTTGTTATAAATTGATTGTCACAAGTTCAAGAATTTATAAAATTTTAATCTTTCAATGTCGCATTTTGTTAAATAAAATCTCCTAGTAAAAAAATAATATTCAGAGAAGTAAGTAAGAATCTAAACGTGGGATCCAGAAATAGTGCAAAGTCGGATGATTCCAATAAATGTTCCATTTTTGATACCTATTTAGTGATAAGAAAGTCATGAATAGTGAAATTATGTGTTTTATTGGCACTTTTATTTAGCACAAGATTCAGAAATGATGTTGACATAAATTTGAATTTAAAATAAAAAAATTATTAAATTATAACTAGATTACGGTTAATCGGTTGTTCGACACTAATTATTCGTTTTCTTCTTTTTTTTTCTACTGAAAGTCAAGCCCAAAAATAGTTTACTACCTCATACGCACAAATTAAAAAAGGAGACTTTAAACAACAAAACCCAAATGAAAGGAAGAAAAAACCTGAAAATTAAATACTGAACCAATCCTAAGGAAACCCAATTTCAAACCATTTTTGTTTGTGTTGAAAATTGCAGCCTTATTTTGTCTATAGCAAAGGCAAGGGGGTTGGTCTACTGTTTTTTATTTATTTATTTTATGAAAGTTCGAGTCTCGTTTTGCTTAAGTATTTGCATTTGTTTGTATTATTAATGTTCCGTTTCTATATTTGATTATCTTCCATTTTGTTAAATTCTACAGGAAGAACAATCTTTAACGGATTCCTTTCCGTCTTCTTTTTTTATTTTTGTTTTTTTGGTCACTTAAAGCCAAAAAATAGATTAAAAACAACAATAACAACAAAAATCTTCAAACAAAACCAAAAAGTCTATTTCAATTTGTTAAAAAAATTTCTTTTCGAATTTTTTTTATTTTCTAGGTTTTTTTTGTAAAAACGCAGCCATTTGTTTAATTTTGGTTTTTTTTTTCAAAAATTTTGTTTTTCCATTCAGCTTCATTGTTAGTTATTGTTGTTATTGTAAGGCTTCTTCTTATTGTGTTGAAAAAATTATTATATCAGGCTTAAAACCACTTCATTTCTTGTTATTTTTCTCCACATTTTTCGCCTGACTAAATTTTAAGCAAATTAAAATGTTTTTTCATTTTTATGTTTTCAAATTTGGTTATCTTAGAAATAAAATAATCCAGAATTAAGTTCTGTTTTAAGCAAAGAATAATTTAAACAAAAAAAATTTTAAACGATAAATTTTACAATTATTTTGTCTTAAATCCATCTGGTCCTTTTTTAAATAAATTATCTTTTCATTCAAGTGCATCATTTTGATCACAATTAATTGTCAATGTTTACCAAACATTTCTCAGCACATTCAAACATATTTCTATACATAATTTTTTATTAAATCTTATATACCCTCCCTCTTACAAACGCCCTTTTATAACAAACATTCATAAAGAAAAATTCCCTTAACAAAATGGATTTTCCCATAAATCACAAGATCACTATCAAACAGACAATTCAAAATAATATCGACAACATTTTCAAGTAAAGAAAATTCGTTCAAAAAAGATCATGCAGCTAAAAATAAATCCAAACCTGATAATATATTTAATAAGTGAGCCATTTGAGTGACGGCAGACTACTAGGGAAATGCATTAAAATTATATGTTGAGAAACAATGAAAAAAATCCAACAAAAAATTAAATCGTAAAAGCGGAGTATGTGAAAATGATACGGCGGCACACTTTTGTTATACTTCAAAAGAAAAAAACGCAGCCTACAATAACAACAAATAAATATTTCACAATCACACATTTAAACAAACAAATGACATTAACATACACAACAACAACAAAATCTTTTTGAGCTCAAAACCAGAAACAAAAAAAAAAACGGAAAACGATTTTTTCCCCTCTATTTGGTAAAAGAAAGCGATTAAAGATTTAAAAAAATCAACCATTCAGCTTCATAAGGTGCTAGCTTAAACGTTTTGCTGAAGACAAATTGTTTTTGCGTCTTTTTTTTTTTCTGTCTTAAAATCCCTTCTAAAATAAAGGTGTCAACCAGCAAATCCAAAATAGTAAAAAAAAAAATACATTATGTTTTGGAACTTGTTGAAAAAAATTTGTTTTTTAGTTTTTATTTTTGCTGTTGTTGTTTTTTAAATAAAGATGTTAAAAATTTGTGCTTAAGATTCAATAAATATTTTTTTTTTACTTGAGTTCTTTATATATTTTGTAGGGTACATATTGATGAATTTTTAACATACTTTTATTGTTTATTTTGTGACTTATTGTTATTTTTTTTTAGTATTGCTTAAGAAGTGTAGCTGGTGGGGAAGGCACCCTACGGGAAGAAACCAATTTCAGAAGCATAAGATTTTATTGCTTCAGATTTTTTCTGAAAAGAAAAAAAAAAAAAAAAAATATATGAGATAAAAAAAATATTCAAAGTTACAAAATAATCATGAAAATGTTTTTAGAAAGAATTTATTAGAAAATCCTAATCCAAAAATTTTTCTTATAACTAACTTTTAATATCGTAATAAGTATTAATCAATTTCTTAAGACAATTGTTACGAATTTTTATAATATTAATAATTTTATTTTATTAAAATTTTGGATTTTCAGAGAAGTTTATAAAAATGTCCCATTTAATATTTTTTAATATCAAATTTGTCTTTAATATTGTAAAAAATATCATGTCAAAGAATAATATTGAAAAGCTCTGTTAATTAGAAATTATCTTATTTATTTATTCATTAATTAATTCAAATTTTCAAGAACAAACATTTTAACACTGCAACAACTATAATGAAAAACAAAGTTTTTTCAACAAAATTTTCTTTTTTTAAAGAAAATTTTTTAAGTTATTCTCCTGGAAAATATAATCCCCCATTTTCTTCCTTTTTTTTTGCAAAATTCATCAATTTATCTTAAAATTAGAAAATTTTAAAATAAATTAATTTAAAGGAGGCGTCATAAAAAATTAGTTTAAGGGAAAATTAAAAAATCTATTACCTTTACAAATTTTTCTGTTCAAGTTTCTTTAGGATAATACTTTTAAAATTCTTCCTCGATTTTTTTTGTTAAATTATTCTAGAGCAAAAATATTGTACATTACGTCTGAACAGAAACATTGAAGCTAAAACATTATTAGATACATTTAAAATTATTTTTTCTTTTAAATTTTTGAAAACAAAATGCAGAAATAAAAAATTTTTGAAAAAAAAAAAAATAGTCCCTTAATAGAAATCGATCATAAAGCCCCATAGGCAATACGGCATAAGCTCAGCAATATGAATGTACGTAGTTAAAGTGAGAGAGCTTTGTCTGTTGTATGTGACACACGTATAGAAAAGCTCTCCCGCATTTTACTAATAAATAACTATTGCAGTTCTTATGCAGTATGTAATCGATGGGTGTTTAACGGCATTCAGTTCTTTAAAAGAATTAATTTAAAAAAAATCCTCTAAATATATATAAAATTTTTTTCTTAAAAATAATATAATACAAATTTCTCTTAAAAAATATATTTGTCTTCTTACAAAACCATTATTTTCCTAAAATAAATTTACCGCGAAAAATTGATGATTAAAAGAAAATTATTTTTTTTTTTTTATAAAATAAAATTTATAATTCTTTTTGTAATAAATAAATAATTTTGTTAACAATAAAATACGAAATTGTTTTTTTTTTTTATATATATTTTTTTTTGACGAGAGATTAATTTTCATGTAAATTTTAGAGAGAATTAGAAAAAAGATTTGAACTTTGCTTAAATTATGACCGATTCTTCATGAATTTGGCACATGGATTATGCTTACGTAAACTTATTGTGTTCAATTTTCATTATGGCATATCAATTTTTAAGGATGTTTGAGTGTTAAACTCATCTTCTTCATTTGTATGGGGGCAGGTTGGAAACAATGGGCCGATCATGTCCAAAATCAGTTAGCTTTGTCCTTGTGTCAAAAAATCGGATATGTACAGACGGACAGTTAAAATCGATTTAAGAAAGTGATCTGAGTCGAACTTTAAGGTGGATGTATGAAAATTTTTTCTCTGCGTTACAATATTATGCAACAAAACACATAATACCCAATGCCCGTGGTGGTTGTAAAGTATAATAAAAAAATAGATAAAAAACGGATCAAAATTTTGATCATGACTTTTTGAAAAAATGTTATAAGTACTTTAAAAAATTTGAAACATCTTTTCTGTTTTAGTTTTCAACAATGAAATTTTCTGGAATTTTTTAAATATATATAACATTTTTTTGATTATATTTTTTTTTTTTCTTATTGTTTAAGTGGAAAAAATAAAAGCAAAAAATATTTGGATATAATTTTTGAAAAAAAAAAAAAAAAATATGAATCAAAGCGAACTTCTTTAAGCATAAATTTTTTTGCGTAAAATTTGTTTTTGGAAACATTTTTGTGAGACAAATAATATTTTTAAGAGAAAATTTGTATTATATTATTTCAATAAAAATTTTAATATTTATTTAGAATTTTTTAAATTAGTTTTTTAATAACAGTTTTGCCGTTATGATTGAATTTCTATTAAGGGAATAGTTTTGGTATTTTTTTTAAGGAAAAGAATTTTTTTATGACATATTTTCTATATAAGTTTTCCTTAAGGAAAAGAAAAATAAATAATTTTACGTTATTTTGATATTACAGATATCTCCTTTTCAGATTTTCTTTCTTTATTTGCGAATTTTTTCTTTGATCAAAAGAACAGAAATATTCCTTTTTAGCGAAAAAATGTATATATTCAGACAAAATTTATAATGATATATATTTTTTGATGAATAAAGTTTTCTTTCTCTATGTAAAATTATTTATTATAAATTATATATATAATTAATTATATTTTATATAGGAATATTATTTTACATACTTTTTTTAAATAAAAAATAAAAAATCTGTATATAATTTTATTTTTTATTTTCCTTTAACAGTTTATACTAATTTTCTTACATATTTTTTTTTCTTATTATGAAAAAATTCTTAAAAATATATAAATTTTTGTAATTTTCTTCTAAGCTGCTATAAATTTTATCTCCAGTGTAGTTTATTTATATTATTCATGTTTTTATAGTTTGTGTTTTGTTTTGTGCTCTGATTGTTTATATAATTTAATTTTGCTATTGAACTTTATTTGGCGGGTGTGATAAACATACACGCATACAAACATATGTATGTATATATTTTTTAATAGGCATCCAATGTATTGTCTTAAATGTTGAGTTCATCATCACATCACATTGAGTGGCAAATTAAATTATTGTTTATTAGACAGAAGCGCCTTCTTACAAATGTTATAAAAAAAAAATCAAATATAAATCATTGGCATGTTGTGAATATGATGTCTAATGTTGAAACATAAATCACTTAAGATAATGCCTTAAAGCTGAGGAGTCTGTTATCAGATTCTCTTTACTTCTAAGCAAAGAAAATGTTACTGATAGCATGATAGATATTGACTATTTCTAGCAGTGTTTACTCAAATGTTTAACATTAGTCTTGCTACAGGGAAAGTGATTAATGTATTGATTTTCAAAGATAAAATATAGATCTCAAAAATAGACACATATTGAAAAGAAAAAAAATTATTTATTATAAAAGTAAATCAACAGTTTTAAACAAATCTATTAAAAAGAATCTATAACAAATTGTTATTGATTTAGCAAAACTATTAAATTAACCTTTGATTATATTATATTATCATTTATATTAATTTTCCAGTGATAAATTACGTTTTATATTCAGTATCCTTGCTTCCTTCCTTATCGCCTAAAATTCAATTAACCCACACAATTTTGTCAGGCATCCGTTAACAACTTTATTTAACCGCGCCATGGTCTCTACTAAAACCATGAAAAAAAATGTTAATTTAACATTTTACGTCAATGTATCCATTCATCCCTTTTATGTAATGCTGTAATATGTATTCCCAACTATACATAAATCGACAGACACCATAATCATCATTAGCATTAGAATCCGCAAGCATCATCAACATTATCATAGTTATGGGCTTTAAAAAAAACAATCTCATGTAATTCCTTCATACGTAGGATATTTGTTTTTTTCATAAAATGCAATTTTGTGCAATTCTCTCTTATAGGAGAGAATTTTGCTTATTTTGCTCTCACATAAAACATAAAATTTTTTGGTATTTATATGTTTTGAGAGCGTATTAGTTATTAACTGTAAAACGAGTTCCCGTTTTCCGAATATTAAGGGAAATAAATAAAATAAAAACACGAAGTTAAAATAAATTAACATAACGGGAGAATTAGAGAAAATGAATGTATGTAATAATTTTAACAGTAAATATTTATTATTTTGTTGGATTCCTAGGTGTGATTGGTTTGTTTCAAACTGTTATACCCAACATGTTGGGTGTGTTAACATTCTGTTGTGTGACCATAATACATAAATTAACATTTTGTAAGAAACAATTTTTTAATATTTTCTGTTGTGAAATTTTAATATTAAACATATAAAAATGTGTGCCAGAGAATGTCAGGTCTACCTTTTTATTTTGTATCTCAAACGTATGAGATGTAAAATTGTATAGACATTTTTTAAGAACACAGTTGAAAATATTATCTCTTTTTACGACAAATTTAAATAATTGTAAGATTTTAAATATTATAAGGTATTAAATGTAATTTTTAATATTAACCTTTTTTATCTCTTCGACAGGAACATGTATATATAGATACTTGCATACATATGGCCAATTATCAACAATTTTTATTTTAGGCCTGCAAAAATTATTATTATTATTTTTTATTTTTTTGATGTCACATTAAATTCCTTTCGTAGACATATAAAGTAACATGAATGCATGTAAAATCAGCTCGCGTTAAGCATTTCGTGTGAGGCTCTCGAAAGTTATGGCGGTTTAAAGTTGAACATATAACAATTTTGACAAAATATCAAATAAAATGTATGATATTTTCAATATTCAAAATTTTCAATATTTTAATGGTATTGTGTAGCATATTTCAGGGTTTCTAAGTAAAATATAAAAAAAAAATCAATAAAAAATCGCGATTTTTATACATTTTGTAAAAAATGTTAATTGAATCTAAGTTATTTCTCCCTATATTAAATTAAAATATATTTTGTTAGAGTTTATTACATAGAATTGCTTTTTAATTTTGTGATCCTTTTTTAACACAAGTAAATATTTTTCGTCCATACAATTTTTATCCCCCAAAACATTTTGATGCGCCTCCGAATTTTTATTAATTTTATTTATGATCATAATCAATTTATCGTCACTCTTATATCTATATATCTAATATTTGTTTAAATTTAAATTTTTTTATATAAAAATACAAAAACAAGAAATCCATTTTTGCATAATTTTCAAAAAGTCCATAACATTTTTGTATTAAATTTATTTTGAATGCTCCTCCGAATTTATTATGTAAAATGTCAAAAAAACTAAGTTCACCCAGTAATCCAAACACTTCCATATGAAAATGTGAGTGTGCCTCACTCCCAATTTTTGGGAGTGTTTATTACGCTGGCTATTTCAAGAATTTCAATGAGATGTGGGAGGTGGGCGGTATATTAGGCGGACACTCGAACTATCGGTATAAAATTGGTTTAAGAGATATCAGCAGAAAACTAAGAAATGAATGGACACCCTGTTTCTAATATTTTACCTATTAAGAGGTAGGCAGTAAAGTGAGTATATGAAAAGTGGGCGACCAGGCCCATCTTTAGTTTTCAAATTTATAATTAGCCTCGCACTATAATATAAATAAACCTTATATATACAAATAATTGAGCCAAATTTTGTCTCCCAACGATTTTCCGTTCGAGCTATATCCTGCTTTCAACAGATGGACGGACATGTCTAGATCGACTCAGAATCGAACTACGATCCAGAATATATATACTTTATGAGGCCTTAAACGATTATTTCGACATTTTATAAACGGAATGACAAAATCAATATATTCCCCATCTTTTTGATGGTGGGTATAATAATAGTAAAAAAAGAAGTCTTAATTTTAGAGAGAAAATATTTCTTGTACTTTTTTATAAAAATTTAATATCAAAAAACCATTCATTAAAAATTTTTTTATTGATTTTTTTTTGTTGGAGTCCTTGAATGGAACACATATGTTCATATATATACGCCATTGGATATATTGAACATGTATCCAATTGTGTACCGATGTTTGTATTTGCGACCCCACAAATATACCATTTCATGAGATTTAAATACCTACATTTTTTATTATTATTTTTAAATTCATTATCTTTAAAAGTTATAAATATGTAGATTTTCTTGTCCCAAAACAATTATTTTTTTATTTTATAATAAAGATATTGCTTTTTAACATCTTAAAAGGAATTTCAAATCGAAAGAGTCAATTGGTATTAATAAGAATGGTATACAAATATTACGAACATCAATTTATATCAACTATTTACTCAGTACAAATTGAAAAAATTAAAATATAATAAATTAGCCTTAACTATTTATATCAGACAAAATTTCAATGAATTTCCGTTGAACTCCTTTTTTTCAATTTACTTACAATTCACAATCGAAATATATTATAATTAATTTACCAATAAAACCACACCTAGCAGACATCGTTAATAACATTTTGCAAATGCAGAAATTTTAAAACAAGACATACCCAACATCAAAGGAAACAAAGAACTTTATAAAATTCCTAAATAATTTTTGCAGACATAATACTTTTTCCATTATGAATAAAAATCAAATTGCTTTAACTTTTTAAGATTTATTGTATTAAAATAATTCCCTTAAAAAAAAAGAAACAAGAAAACTCATTATTGTCCACAATGCTACATAAAAATGAAATGAGAAAAAAGAAGCTGTGTTGCTATTAAAGAAAGTCATCATTTATGAAACAATGATCTATATCACCTCTAGTTTTCATTTTTGCACACGTCACATGTCATTATAAATCAACAAGCCACAAAAATCAAGGATAACAACACGCTCGCACGCATCACTTATAACTAACGATTTTCTTTAGTCACTCACATAAACATAGACTCACATGTACGAATACTATTACATTCATACATATTCTGACATAAAAATATATATCATTCGTTTTCCTACATTTCTACATTCATACATAGTTATTTGCTATATTCTTACTATTCATTTCAACAAAACAATCATATTTAACACGCAATAATGATGCCAGATTTAAAAAAAAAACGAACTCGCGAAAACATGAACACTCGAAAGTGTGAACGACTTAGAAGTGTAAGCAATTTTTTCTTATTATTATTTTTCTTTTTTTGTTTATAAATTGGGAAATCCCCAAATAAAAATAATATATTTTTATTTCTAATCCTAGTAAATCTGTTTTTGTTCTTTAAAATAAAAAAGTTTTATATTTATGTTTACCAATCGAAAACGTCAACAGTCTCAAAGACGTGAACATTATTACTGTATGAGTCCAAATTATATATAAAGGCAGAAGTACATAATTCTTCAGATTTTTTTCTAATTTTTCAATTCTTTATTTTGGTGTTTTTATATACATATATTTTTTAAATAGTCTGGTATCTTTTGCAACTTGTGGTATGTATCTCGTCCATTCATGTACCCCTACAGACATTCATCAAATGAAAATAACAAGTCATCAAATCTTTTATTTCTTTGTGTTTTTCTTTTTTATTTAGTATTTACTGTTATTCTATTGTTGGTTTGTATTTTGTGTTAACAAATGTATGATTTTAAAGACCTTTTAACCACCGTTTAGCCAAGACTGCTGAGAGAGAGAGAGATTTACACAGATGTCTTGTTTGGTGGCCATAGACATACATCAGTCAAAGTTGTTTGCATTTAGATTAAATTGCCCTTAATTTATTTAAAATAGCTTTTTGTAAGTTAATATTTATTTGGTAATCAATGAGGAGTTTGGTTATTTAATTAGTTTTAATTAAGTAAATTTATATAAAACCTATATGGGATTTTAAAATACACTATTTTAATGATTTTATATGTATTTAGCAAATACAGAAATTGCAACATAAACACTAAAAATTTTCAGGAAAAATAAGGAAAAATCTGTGCATGAGCCAAAAAGGTATATAAATACATTAAAAAAGCTAATTGTTACAATGAAAGGTTCATTAAAACAATGTATTTCCATACATTAATATTAAAATTTAATTTAAAAGCGCATTGATAAAATTTTAAATCAATGAGCGCGTTCATTAAATGCAATAAATAATTCCATTGAACAGTCATTTCTTTTTAAGAAATAAAAACAAATTGTTTTTGTTTTCATTTTAATATATCTTAATAAAATATTTCATTGATTCAAGGATTTTGTTCATTGTTAATTAATGCAATATAATAGTACATTGAATAAACGAATTCATTTTACTAATACATTAAATCTATTAAGAAATAAATTTAAGTATTTATTTCAATGTAATGTTCATAAAAGAGTTAATTTTTTAATTGAATTTTAATTAATATTTTCATTTGAGCTATGAATTTTTACATTTACTTTTTTCAGTATATAAAAGAATTTCCGTGAAGTCAGTTATATCGCAAAATTAAAATTCTTGGTTCGTAATATAATAAAAGGATGAAAAACGGTATCTTCCAGCTGTAGGTCCCAGAAAAAATAGAAAGTATTTTAAGTAAAAATTCCATCTTCTCTGGAAGAAAATTGTTAAAAAATAGAAATGTAAGTGAAAGTACTTCAATACATAATTAGACCAAAGGTTCTCACAAGGTCGTGCATCGCGACACACTTTTGAATTTGTTTTGGAAGCGAGAACCATTTCAACTTTGACTAGTTTAAAAGATAAAAAGTTACATTAATAATTGCGATATTGTTTTTGTTTTATGAAACTTTTTAATATTAACAAAACTTGTTTGCAAACGCAAAAGATCGTTACTTTAAACGTTGATAAAAAATACTTTTATAAGTTCGTTGCCAACAACTAAAATGCTTTTAAATCAGCTGATTCAGTTTAAAAATTTAAGACATGAGTTACGTTTTATCTCCTTTTGAAATAAATCTGGTATTTTTTTGATATTCTAATTGAATGGATTTTTGCATTAGAATGTAGTTAAAGCAAAATTTATTTATTTTATATGTCCGCAAACTTCTCAGCAAAATAAGACCCATCTAGCAAATGTTAAATATCTTGTTCCACATAATGTTAATGTATGCGGAATAAAATTGCAATAAATTAAAAAATATACTATTTTTTCTAAAATTTAACATAACTCTTTAATAATTTCTTTAAAATATGAATTTTGATCTCTTTTTTGATCTGTTATAAATCACTATTTAAAAACTCATGATTGTTATCCCCAAACTCTTCCCTGTTTTAATGAATATAAACATATATAGTCGGTTTTAATTTATATATATTTGGAGATTTTTCTTTTCTTTTATAATTTCATACTTTCCATACCTCAGAATCATCCTGTCGTTATATACGGATATTTAGGATATATCATTACTAGATAATATAACTCTATATATATTTTTGTGAAATCAATAAATTTTGTTTTACAATAATAAAAATATTAAACAAAAAATTCAGAAAGATCTTACTTACGAAAACATCCATAAAGGCTTTCTATACAAATGTGAATATTTTTTACTTTGAAAAATTTGTTTGTCCAATATTTTTGAATTGTTATTTTTAGTGGATTCTAATGCATCGAAAAATATTTTATCTAATCTTCATTCCTAGTTGAATTAAAATATTAATCATTTTGTATGGGGTAAATATAAAAATAAATAAAAAATTAAATTTTTCAGAAGTATTTCAATATTTTGATATAACTAGAAGTCAGATTTCGATAAAATTTTTACAGTATAATGAAAAGACGCGTGGTCATCCAAAATTTATGATAAAAGCTCTTAATGATAAGTAGTATGTTTTTAACAAGCTCCGAACATTTTGTTGTAATTTTATTCCGCATACATTATTCTATGGTTAGAATAGAAAGGATATAAAGCTTTTGGCATTAGAAATTTAAAAAAAATAAAAGGAAGGTTTCATGTGAACAATTTGTAATTTCATTAAATTAAACTTTTTATCTTTTTAATTAAATGTTTTCATTGTCATCACGTCGTAATTTTGCAATTCTTCAGCTACACTTTCTTCATTTGACCCCTGAATCAACTTCATATTTTTAAACGAAAATTTTTACTTTTGTCTTAAGTTTAAGGATGTTTTGAATAAACATATCCATTTTTTAATCTCTGTTCTCATTGGATTTTTTATTTAAACGTCTACTAAATATTTACATTAAAGAATTTATTTTCAAGAATATTTCTCAGTATTTCTTCGCGATCCCCGAATAGGTGTCCTTACGGACACCTATTTGGTTTGCGGACCCCCATTTGAGAACCATTGAATTAGACGATGAAACGTTCGTACACTTTGATTTTTTTCAACTTCCTCCCCAGGAATTCTTTGTGGAAATTTTTGATTTGTAAAACCTGCACATGCGACTTATTCGAACAAACAAGTGACCGAAATACAATAAAACCTTTAGTTAGGTGAATTTTTGAAAATATCAGATATTTCCATAAAAACCAACTTGAACACAACACCCACTAATAAAAAGACAATTTGAAGAAAAAAAAAATAATAATAACTCATTGATTCAGTTTCTATAAGCAAATTTGTATGTAACGATTTTTTCGTGCGCAGTACTTATTAGGGTTCATGAAATCGATTTTCGAAAATTGTTTTTTTTTTTTTTAAAAAAGTCGAAAGTTGAATGTGAAAAATTGGAATGTTAATTAATCAATATATTTGATTACATTGCGTTCAATTCATATTTTTAAAATAAAAAAAAATTGTCAAGAGTTTAAAAGGTCGCAATTTATTAAAAAGTTGAAAATAATCGAAAAAGGACAAAAGTAGTCAAGAAGTTGAAAATGGTCAGAAAAATTCTAATCCTTATATCCCAATCCAAATGAACTATTCCGGCTAAAAAACATTTTCTAATTCTGCAGTTTTACTTACTTATAAATAGGAAAATTAAATGTGAAAGGAAAAGGAGATATTCCTTAAAAATTATTTTCGAATTAATAATCACTGGTCAGCGGAGCATATTAATTTTTTTAAAGCATTACTATTGTAATTAAAGTAAAATTTTGATTATTTTTGTAAACCAAATACATTAGGTTTTTTTTTAATATTTGGTAATTAACATTAACCTCAAGTAAACATTAAACATCAAATAAAACTATTATAAAAACTTAATGAAGCAATAGAATTTAAGTCTTCTCTTTATTTACTTTAATTCAAATATTCTATCTAATAATATTTTTTAGAATAAAAAATATATATATTTTTTCTATTTATTTTATCTAATATATATAATTACTAATACTGTTTAGTATTTAATATGTTCCAGTAGTAAATACAACTAATATTTCAAGTTGCTCATCTAGCTAGTGGTAAATATTGCCTGCCTTCCTATAAATGTTAGATTTTCTTATTACAATTTTTTTTTTATTTTTTGGTTTCGTTTTTACTAAAGATGCTAAACATAAACAAGAGCAGCAGTTATAAAACTTCAAGAAAAAAACAACAAAACTAAATATAGATACAACAACTGTAGTATGAATATATTTTCTCATATATATGTATAAACACAAATACAAGCATAAGAGTAAGTACACACATATAAGCAAATAATTTCCATTTATGCTACATACATACATACATACATTCATTTAGAATTGATGGTTTCATTTCTTGAATGTTTAAAGTACATATGGATGAATTTATACTTAGATGGCTGAATGGTTGGTTGGATGGATAGATAGATAGATTTGCAGTATTCTAAACAACAAATTCAACTCATCTAAACAAGTAGAATCAACCAACCGACCGACCGACCAAATAACTAACCAAACAATCAACCAACTTTCCATATGTTTATGTATTTGTTTTTTTGTTTTTTTTTTGTTTTGTATGTTATTACAGCTACAGTTTTACTACTAGATGTTTACAATCATGATACTTCGTACTAATCATACACGTTCATAGTAAAGAATCATTTTGCTTACTAACAGGTTATCAAATTTTGTTGGTATTGATGAATATGTGTTTGTGTAGTTGTACACATTTAGAGTAGGTTTATCTTATATTGTTATTTTTGGCTTTTCCTTTAAAGTTTAGTTATGATTGGCAAATATAATTAAAGCCACAAAATACATAAGTTTTAAATGCTCTAGAAGTTCTTGTTATACTTAGAATTAGGTTTAAAAATTTTAAGTAATAAATATCAACTTCTAATTAAAAAATATTCCTAGAACTATGATTTAGATCAACGGTTCTCAAATGGGGGTCCGTAAGGACATTCCTGGGGGGTCGCGAAGTTGTACTGAATAATATTCTCAAACACAAAATTTTTTAATAAAAATATAATGTAGAAATTTAAAATAAAATTTCCTTAAAGCCTGAATCTATTTAAAAATGGAGAGACATATTTATACCAGGAAGGAATATTAATAAAATTTTTGATTTTTTAAACCAAAATAGAAGTAACAATGAAATGTCGTAAAAACTGATTAGAATATATCATTGTGATCTTGATGGAGTCTAATTTCATAAAGTGATATGTTCATATTTTCGACTATAAAATCTACATTAAATCGAAGTCTCATATAAATATTTAAAGTCGAATAAGAAACAAAAATTCGCTAAGCAATTAAAAAGTGAATATGTTTTATCCAAAAACGCTGATTTTGAAAGTTGTGGGGGGTCGCGATTCTATTGCAATGTTAAAAAGGGGTCGCGAAGCAAGATCTTCTGAGAACCCCTGATTTAGATAAATATAAACAATTATAGAAAATTATCTTAAGATCAATGTTTCTTAGAATTGTAGTCTAATAGTTTGTAGCTTATCGCTGTTGTTCTATTTAAGTGAAATGAATAATTGAAACAATATTTTGGTTATTTTTACGACTAGTTGGTTAATGAAACTTGTATAGTTTTTGTTAGATGCAGGTGTTTTAGTTAAAAAAGATTTTTAATGCTATTTCAAAATATTCAGTATAAGACTTCATTTACTAAGTCAGAAATTTGGCAAATTCTATAATATAAATAGATTTTTTTTGGGAATATATTTTAATTCAATAAACTTTTTACAAACATCAATTTATTTTAAAGCATTTAATATTTTGAAATTTGATACTTATTTTTAAAATTCAAAAGTTACTAAAAGCTTTACTGCACACAATAAGACAAAAGGCAAAAATTTATATATACTTTTAAAATGATCTAGTGTGGGCTGTATGTTTAGCTGAGTAGATAACTTTTGAAATTCTTAGATTTTTCGCTACACCATCAAAAGCTGAAGATATCAATACAAAATGATTTTTTTATTACATATTTTCTTTTTTTTTAATTCTTTCTATTAATTTTAAATTTGTTGAAAAAAGATATTTTTAAGTCGGGGTTCAAATGCAACCTTTTTTTTTATTTTTTGAGTTTATTGGTGATAGAAGATAAGGGAACACAAAACTTTCTCTTCACCTCTACATGTTGTATTGTTAAATGTGTAAATTATTACACCCTACCATAGGTGCGTTTTTGCGTTAGTGCTGATGTTTGTATCGCATACAAATAATTATCCAAAATCCACCTTAAAGTATACTAATAGACTCAGAATCGTTTTTTAAAGTGATCTAACGATGTCTGTCCATCCGTCTGGCTGGCTGTCCTTGTAAACCTTGTGCACAAAGTACAGGACACAATTTTGAAGATAATTCAATGAAATTCTGTACATGAGACTTTTTTATTTGCAGGGACAAAATATATTAAAATTGATTGTGATCGGTCCATTATTTCAGCTAGCCTCCTCCCAAATGTTTTAACACTCAAAAACGTCTTAAAAATATAAATACTTCAATGAGTTGCGTTGAAAAGAAATTCTGTTCATATATCGATTTTTGTAACAATTTTTTTTTTTTTTTTGGAAATAGGTTCATAATTTACCATAGTTTCCGTATAAGCCCTTCTTCTAGGAAATCACTTTTAAGCGCATAATAATAAAATTTTATGAAGATTGGTTCATAATTTCCATATAAAACCCTATCTCCCAAAAGTTCATAAACTTGTAGGAATCTTAGTTTCAACATAATATTCTGCATACATTTTTTATTATACGTTTAATAAAATTATAGATTATTAATTGGCCCACAGGTAATGGTGTAGGTTATCAAATGTGCGGGCTTGATCGACTATACCTTCATCTTTCGTTTTTCAAATAAAATTTTGTGAAATCGTAGCTACTTATGGTACTTTTTTATATTTATTGAAATATTAATATAAAGATTTTAATATGGGATACTACTACAATTTAGAAATTTATTGGATTACAATTTTTGATACATCGATGGGTGAAAAAATTACTTTTTATTCAAAAGTTACATTTTATTCAAACTTAATAATGAATTTTCAATTACATTAAACTTAGAAACATGAAATTAAGTAAATGTAGTCCTATGTGGATAAGTATTCACAAGAGTAGAATTCGTGGTACTTAAAGATATATGGTCCTTTGTGGTCATTTTTTCTTCTTCTATTGGTACTTTTGTGTTTTCTGTAATATTTAACCTAAAAACATGGAATTAAATACACATGGTACGATGTTGGAAAGAATTCACAAAGGGGGACTTTGTGGTTTTTTTTTCGTTCTTCTAATGGTACTCTTTCAAGTTTCTATAGTTATGTGTCTAGAAACATGAAATTATGAATATGTGATCTTCAGTTAATAAGAATCGATAAGAAGGGACTTTGTTTTACTTTTTTCAATTTTCTAAAATTATAAACCTAGAAACATGAAATTAGGGTTCTGTGGTCCTAAGTGAATGAGAATCCATAAAAGGGGATTTTGTGGTACTTTTTGTGCTTCTAATGATATTTTTTGAATTTCCTGTAATATTTAACCTAGAAACATGAAATTTAATATACATGGTCCTATATGGGAAAAATTCACAAGAGCGGTCTTTAAGTTACTTGTTTGTTTCTTCTAATGAAATTAATGATATGTAGTCCTAAGTGAATGTGAGTCCATAAGATTCACATTCACCTTTTTGTTCTGATTGTACTTTTTGAATTTTCAATAAGTTTTAATTTAGATACAATGTCCTATGTTAATGAAAATTCATTAGTGGACATTGTGGTACTTTTTCGTTCATTCTTTAAAAATATAAAAAAACCATCATGGTTTTTTTTTTTAATTTTTAAAGAATTTCGAAGTCAGTGATTCCATGTCAAAACTGATTCCATGTTATATTGAAACATTATTTACTCTAGAAAAATTTTTCATAAAAAAATTAATTTTAATTTATATTATTCAATAATATCCGCGCAACAAAAGTGATTTTGATAATAATTTATATTAAAACTTTGGAACATTAAAAAATTTAATATTTTTGTGTCCAGCTTTTTTTTTTTTTTTTTGGAACTTAAAAAAAAAAAATGCAAACGCATTTGACCCCAGACCCTATACATTGTCAATTGAATAATAAAAACTTTATTATTGAGTTCTTCAATCTTAAATATAAAATTATTTCAGTTAAAGACCTATTCTATGTAAAGTAAATACCCAAAAAGTATTTTCTGGCGGTCGTCTCTGCACCGAAAAACTTATTGATGTCTTTTTTACAATTAACTTAGTTGTTTAAAATTGCATCAAAATTTAATAATTATGTTCAAGAAAAAATAAAATAAAAAATAAATTTTGGTGTCATTTTTTGATTAATTTTATTAATTCATTAATTGGAATTTTTTTTGTGTTATGTATTTTTTATAGTTTTTAGTAATTGATATAATCATTTTGGTAAGAGATGCAAATTTGAGCAAGTTTTTAATTAAATTAATTATTTTCATATATATTTCGTAATTGGTGACTTTTTTCTGTGTGAGAACGACAGTATAACGAGTTTAGTGAAAGATGTCGATTTTTAAAAGATTTTTTCCCGCATTAAGATTTTAGGCTTTTTGGTGCTAATTCTTTATGGACAAGTTATTATGTGAAATTTTTAATAGAATAACTTTTTTACATATATTTTCTGTTGCAATTGAAATATTAATTGAAATTTAATATCAAAAAATATTTATTAACACTTTTTTCTTATTCTTTTTTTTTATTTATTCTTCAAAAGTCTGTTTAACGCAAACCTAATTCTTTCCAATAACTGATATCTTACAAATGTATCACGCCTAAAGTGAACAATTTGTTAACAGCAAAAACCAAAAGTACGTGCAAATTTTTACTAAACATCCAGAAAAGAAAATATTGGAGCAGAAAAATACTCACAGGCAAAAACATTTGTTAAGACTTTTTATTAATCTCAAATAAAAGGACATTAGTTTAATAAGATGATAACAACACTGGGATTGTACATGTTACATAAATGATTCAGAAAAAAAATTATAAACGTATTCAGACAAAAATATGAAAGACTTGATAGCAAGACTTTTATTTTGCACGAACCCATACACATACACACATATGCATATGTATGTTAAGGTATTAGAGATACATTTATATGGGTAATAAAGTGAAGGACTTTAGTTTAATTCATTTATTATGATTGTTGTTGTTATTTGCTATTCATTATATTGAAGATCAAGTAAAAAATACAGTGGGGATAAAAACTGTGAAAAAATCAGTATTAGGTTTCAGATGTCGATCCTTGGTAAAAAATTTATCCAGCCGATTTAATTTTCTAATACTTAAGAATTTTTAATTAAAATTAACATTAATGTTATATGTTGTTACACAAGCGGGGCTATACTAAGGTATAAATACATATTTACTAAACTATGAATTCATATATTCACAATATTTATAAATGTTTCTAACTAATTTTTGTTCTCTCTTATACTAACATTTATTTTAATATTTTTTTCTTCTATCTCTATTGCTAGTTTATGATTCTAAACAATATTCATAGACATGTTTAGTTGCCTCCACTTGTTGTAAAATTCAATGCCATTTTCATTTACAAACATGCAAACGCATATATATGTACATTAAAAACAACTTCACATGATATGTAAATAATGCTTGTAATAGTAGTTGTGTTTAGTTTTAGTAGCAATACTAGTGATATGTTATTTTGTGGGAAAAACTCAAGAGGCTAAAATAACAAAAATATATGAATGTAAAAGAAGAAAAATGAAACAATTCCCTTAACATTTTTCTAGTAAAATCAGAAAATTATTATTCTATCTATTCCTATGCATGTATTTAAAAACATACACAAACACATATAAAAACAAACACTTATACATACTTGAAATAAGTATAAATGAAATGTTTGTTTAGTTAATGTTAGAGGGGAAGCCCAAAAGTTATTTAGAAAATTTTCTGTAAATAAGTTGGTCAAGCAATTTTTTTCTTGAACTAAAAATTTTCGATTATTATTTTATGAACAATTTTCATAGAAATAAAATTTAGACACTAGCTTTCTATAAAAAGAAAACTTAACGAAAAATTTCCATAGAAAATAAACAATGTTTTTTTTTATATAAAATGAAAATTTAACGAAAATATTCATTGAAAAGGATATTTTATGAAAATTTTAAATGAAAATAAATTTTAACGAAACTTTTCAATTAAAAGCAAATTTGATAAAAATTTTTAATAGAAAGAAATTTTGATAAAAATTTTTAATAGAAAGAAAATTTGATAAAAATTTTCATTCAAAAGAAAAATTGATGAAAATCTTCATTAAAATGAATATTTCATGAAAATTTTCAATTAAAATAAAATTTAACGATTATTTTCTATGAAAATAAAATTTGAGCAAAATTTATATGAAAAATCGCAAATTTTTATAAAAATAAAATCGCAAATTTTCTTTGAAAAAATAATCGCAAATTTTCTATGAAAATAAAATTAATCACAAAATTTTCTATGAAAAAAAATTAACCGATTTTTTTTTTTTTGCAAATTTTCTAAGAAAAAAATTTTTATTGCAAATTGTCTATAAAGGAATGAAAATTTATTGAAAATACTTTGAACATTTTCAGCCTAACTATAAAAGCAGAAAAGTCGATTTTAAACCCTAAAGCACCCCATAGTAAAATTGAGAGAGCTTTTCTATGTATGTTACACACGTATAGAAAACCACTCTCAATTTTACTAATACATATTTATTGCAGCATCTTATGCAGGATTTTTTACAGTATCTTATGCAGTACGTATCTATCGGGTGCTTAAAGTCTACTATTATTTTAAGTTTTCTACCATAAAGCTTTTTTGGAAAAAAAAAAATAATTTTAAATTTTAAAATGAGCTTTTTGCTTTTTATTGTGTTGAAAGTTCATGTATAATTTGTTTTTATAATTTTTTGAAATTTCTTTTTGTTATTTAAATTCATTGAAAAATATTTTCGAAATGTTTCAACGTTTGAGTTTTAGAAAACTTTTAAAATAGATTTCTTAACTTACGGTCACATTAGAGAAACATTTGCCTGAAAATCACAAATATTTCTTTGCCGTAATGT
>MINK01172885.1:0-16756 GCA_001735545.1 Phormia regina
GAAATAAAATAAAATTTGTTCACTTTGTTTTTAATTTTTTTTTTTTTTTTTTTTTGAAATCTCATTATTAGTATTAAAAAAATCACTTATTATTATTTTGATTAAACATATACATTTTTTCAATTTCATTTTTTTTCTTAACTTACGATTTTTTTTAAACAGGGCTATTTAAATAGTTCCCAGCAAAAACTTTGCTTTCCCGGTAAACTAGCAGGTATAATTGGAAATAAAAATAAACTACTTATTTTTTCTCTCAATAACTAGTTATTTTTGTTCGAGTTGTCTATGAATTCTAGGAGATAAACTTTTTAAAATATTTTCCAGTTTTAAAATCATTTTTAAAACTATTCCCTAAGATAGTCGATGGTCTCCAAAAAATTGTAATTATTATTAACTTTGCACACAAAAACACTACATTAGATTCACTCTCAAGTAAAATTTTTATAGCATACAATTGATTTTTTCTTAAACTTTATTTTTGTATGCTTTTTAGTTTTCATTCGACTTTTTTTTACATTTTAATTGCACTAATCGTTTAACAGAACCCCTTGTTTGCACTTACTATAAATACACTAAACTAAGGAAACTAATTAGCATACAAAATAATTAGAAGACCAACTCTTTTCATTCGCTCAGAAACAAACAATTACTCTCTTCACACGTATAAATTTGTTTTGAAGAAAATTTTACTAACACATACAAAGAGTTAGGTTTTTTTTTTTTTTTTTTGACAATTTAGTTAGTTTTGAGAGTTATAGTTTGCTCTGAAAATTAGTTTGAGATCTGTGATATAATTTGATGATTATAAGTTTATTTAATCTTTTTAATTATATTAATCATTTAAAATTATGCTTAATCGATAATAAAATTTTCTAAAAAAAAAACACGTTCTTTTCGAAATCTAGTTTAAATATTTAAAGAAAATCACTTAAAAACGGAAGATAAACAGTTTAAACACTTTAAAAAGTTTTAAAATCACTGAATGCATTTACAGTTAAAAATCACTATTTAAGAGAACTTGGACACAAAAAATCAGCATTAATTTCATACTATTATTCAAATTTTGTATACTATACGATTAATTTTTTTATTAACTTAGTTTTTTTTCATTAAATTCTATAAGATCTCACAAGTCTATTGTGACATTTTAGTTGCACTACTCGTTTAACACAACCACTTGTTTATTTTTTTTTTATAAATCAATTTGTTTTTATTATTATTTTTTTTTCTTATAAAATATTTTGTTTATTTTTTATTTATTAATGAATCTATTTTTTTCTTTATTTGACATTATTACACACAAATTTAAATTTTCACTTAAAGTTATTTCAAATTTCTAGAATTTTACTGAACTTTCAAAATAGTATCCAGATTCAACATTTTTTGACATCACATTTGCATTTTTCGCTATACTTTTTTAAATTTTATATATTTTAATTATTTTCTTATATGTACTTAATACACTTTTATAAATTTTATTTATTTATTTTTTAATTGCATTTGTATTATATTACTTCCGTTTGAAAAATTTTAAATAATTATAAAAAAAGTTTTTTATAATCTCTTCATTGAACATATATACGTATACATTTTTTTTTCAATTTTATTTTTTTTTTCTCAATTTACGACTTTTATGAACAGGGTTATTTAATTAGTTTAACAATACAAAAATGATGGTCTTTTCGAAATCTAGTTTTAATATTAAGACAAAACTTAAATACGACTTATAAACTTTTTAAAACATTTTCTTAGTTTTAAAATCTTAAAAGTGATTTTAAAACTAAGAAAATATTTTAAAAATCCCCAAGATGGTTGACGTTCTCCAAAAAATTTTAATTTTCATAGACTTTGCACACAAAAACTCTACTTTCACTTAAAATTTTTATGGCCTACAATTGATTTTTTCTTAAACTTTGTTTTTATATACTGTTTAGTTTTCCTCAGATTTTTTTTACATTTTAATTGCACTATTCGTTTAACAGAACCACTTATTCGCACTCACTATAAATACACTAAACTAAGGAAACTAATTAGTTTGTGAGCTGCCATATGATTTGAATAAATAATAATTATTTCTCATTTAATTTTTTTAATATATTAATCATTTATAATTATTTTAATTTGATACTTTCTTTTTGAAATCTAGTTTGGATATTAAAAAACACTTCAAAACGGAATATAAAAAGTTTAAACACTTTGCACAATTTTAAAACCACTGAATGCAATTTTAGTTTAAAATCCACTGCCTAAGAAGACTTAGAAGAAATAACCGCCATTTTCTAAAATGGTTGACGGTCACCAAAATGTTGTAATTTTCATAGACTTTGCACACAAAAACTTTACTTTCACTTAAAATTTTTATGGCCTACAATTGATTTTTTCTTAAACTTTGTTTTTATATACTGTTTAGTTTTCCTCAGATNNCACTATAAATACACTAAACTAAGGAAACTAATTAGTTTGTGAGCTGCCATATGATTTGAGGCAACTTTCATAACAATCTCCTGAATAAATAATAATTACTTCTCATTTCGTTTTTTTAATGTATTAATCATTTATAATTATTTTAAATCGATAATTAAATCTTCGAAAAATACTTTATTTTTGAAATCTAGTTTAGATATTTAAAAAAACACTTCAAAACAGAATATAAACAGTTTTAACACTTTACAAAGTTTTAAAATCACTGAATGCAATTATAGTTTAAAATTCACTGCCTAAGAAAACTTAGAAGAAATAACCGCCATTTTCTAAAATGGCTGACCGTCACCAAAAGTTGTAATTTTCATTAATTTTGCACACAAAAACTCTACATTAATTTCATAATTTTACATAAATTGTTATAGCATACGATAGCTTTGTTCTTAAACCTTGTTTTTGTATATTTTTTATTAAATTCTGTTAAGTTTTCACTAGATTTTTTAACATTTTAATTCCACTACTCTTTAACACAACCTCTTGTTTGCACTTACTAAAACTATAGTAATTAGTTTGAGAGCTGCTGCTTAATTATCTATAAACGCAATGCTTAATAAACTTTTAGTACATTAAATATAAAACTTTTGTAGTTTCATTATGTTCTTGAAAAGTATTCTATGTTGAATTTTTTTTGGGGGGGGATGTAGGTTAATTGGTAACTCGATATCTTTGGTAAATGTAAAAAATTTACATGTTTTGTTTAGAAATGAAGAAATCCACACAAGTCAAATGAGAGAACTGTGCTGACCATTTTTAACGACGGCGGCTGAAAGCAGGCTAACAGCCGATGTTTTTGTTATGCCGGCGGCGGCTTACCTGTTCACCTTTCAGCCGGATAACAACTTGTTTTACCGGCCGACAAATTTTAGAAAAGCCTCCGCTGCTAATTTAATTAAAACTACAACAAAAAATTTGCGACCGGCGTGTTGTTTCTGATTAAATTATAAATTATACGTACTTAAAATAACAATAAAACAACAAACTGTTTTTATTTGCTACTCATTTATTTAATATAAACTCTTTAAAGGCTCACAAAAAATGGTTGACTCTACAGTGGACTTGGACAAGTGCTTTCAAGTGATTACTGAGTTGGTAAAAAAAGCTGGAGCCGTAAGTGTTAGATAAATAAAAAAAATTTTTCAGTTTTTTTTTTTTTTTTAAGTAAAATATTGATTTGTCAATTTTTCCAAAGATAATTGCTCGACGTAATGAAACTCGCCAGGAATTTGTGTGCAAACAGGGCGATATCGATTTGGTCACTGAAACGGACAAGGAAGTTGAACAGCTGTTGATGAATGGAATACGCGAGGAATTTCCAGACCATAAGTATGAGCTCATTGTTTACTTTTATTTTCTTTTTAAGATTGAAATTAAATTTATAAATTGGTTTCATTGAAGGCATAAAAATGAGTTGTTTGACAGTAAATTGTGTGTGTGTGTGTGTATTTAATTGCATTATTAATATTATGCCATATTGTAGATATTTTTTATTTCAATGAAAATGTATGTATGTACAATGTAGGTCTAGAAAAATCCATAGCAGGAAGAAATATGATTTTTTTTTCCAATTTTTTACGATTCTATGATATTCTTCAATAGAAAATTTGAGGTGAAATTATGTTATTATTAATATTTTTCAATTTGGAATCTATTCGTTATCAAAATCGTTTTCTGATAATTTCAGTAATATTTTCCTTTATAACAAGTTAATTATCAATTATAGATTTATAGGCGAAGAAGAAAGCAGTGCTCAGGGTGCGCCTAAAAAATTAAGTGATTCTCCCACCTGGATTATTGACCCCGTAGATGGCACCATGAATTTTGTGCATGCATTTCCTCATTCTTGTATATCCGTGGGTTTAGTAGTCAACAAAGTTACCGAGTTAGCCATAGTATTTAATCCTCTCTTAAATCAACGTTTCACTGCCCGTAGAGGACAGGGGGCCTTTTATAATGATAAACCCATTAAAGTTAGTGGCCAAACAGATTTATCTAAAGCTTTAATAACTAGTGAATTTGGCACGACTCGAGATCCAGAGAAAATGGCAGTAGTGAAGGAGAATTTTGCTAAAATGTCTGCAAAGGCACATGGGTAAATAAATTTTGAAAAATCCTGAAATTCTCAAATGTTAAAATTATATTATAAATTCTAGCATACGTGTACTTGGCTCTGCTGCTTTAAACATGTCCATGGTTGCTTTAGGAGCTGCCGATGCCAATTATGAATTTGGTATACACGCCTGGGATGTTTGTGCCGGCGATTTGATTGTACGTGAAGCTGGTGGTGTTGTTATTGATCCAGCTGGTGGTCCCTTTGATTTGATGTCACGTCGTGTATTGGCTGCTGCTACACCCGAATTAGCGAAAGCTATCGCAGAGACATTGACGCAATTCTATCCACAGCCCAGGGATGATTAAAGTACAAAGAGTTTTTAATACTCAGACCCAGTGAAATTTTAGCTTACAAGAGGCGAATGTAATATTAAACTAATACAAAATAATTTGTTTAAATGTTTACGGGAATTATAATATAATAGTTTCTTTTGTTTATTTTTTAAATGAATCGAATGTGTCATTCCTATTTTTGTGAAACAATAAATGATTGTTGATGTAAAAAAGGCTTAAAATTTACTGAAGAAATATAAACGTTAATAACAAAAATTATAATACATTTTTTTGGAACTAATGCAGTATTCGATGCCCTGTATTCAACTTTATTATTATTCTGATTAAATTTCATATGGGCGTTTGAGGAGCCATTTGATTTCTAGTATTGATGATGAATGGATTGGTTTTTAGTTTTTTTTTTTCTTAATTTTAGATATCCTTATTCAGGAGTAAATCTGTAATATATGTTAAATGGGATCAGGAAGCTTCTTTATATTAGTGTGAATTTTAAATAAATGGAACTATCTATTAATTAATTAATTTAATGAGTTTTCTATAACATTTTTAAATATATTCCTTACCTTTTTTTCATTGAATTTAATTAAAATAATTTTTTATTTTTTTTTTAATATTAGGATTATCACTTGATTTATAATTTTATTTATTCCACATTTCTGTAATGCTTCTTACTTTTTTAAAAATGTTTTTTATTACTCTTTTTTTGTTTTATGATATTGATAATGAAAAACCAACAAATTTATATTTTTTTCTTTTATAAATTTGTTACTAATTTGATGTTTTTTAAGACAAAAGCGAGTTTTTTCTTTTCATCGTATTTGATTAGAAAAGATGGAGAAATAATAAAAATAAATTTTAAAAATATGTATGTAGACACAGTTTTATATTTAATTTGTTTATAATTAATATAATTTATTATACTTTTATTTAATATATTTTATGTTATTTATTTCATTAACAGCGAGCACATTTCTGAATAGGAAAACTGATTTTTAATTTTATTTTGCTTTTATTTTTATTAATTTTTTTTTTTTGTTTTTTTTTTTTAATATTAAATGTAAATTTTATTTTCATCTACCTTTTTGTTGTTATAATTAAATCTATTTTTTACTTTTAGAATAATTATTAAAAATTTTATTTTTTTTTTCTAGGTTTAATTTTTATAAAAAAAAATTTTAATATGAAAAAATTTGTGTTGATTGGTTTGTTGTTTTTATTTTAAATTTATAGGTAAACTACAATCTAATATTTGCCTTGAATATTTTTTGTTTTTATCTTTTTTTAGTTGTTGGTTTGATAAAGAAAACTAATTATAAGGAAATTATTTGACACAAGGGGTTTTGAGGGTGAAATTTAGTAATATGTAGATTTGTTTTAATGAAGAACTTTAATTGATTTTTAAAAAATACATAATAAATATTTTCGATTTATTTGGAAGTTTGGAATATTTTGAATTAATTTAGTGATTTTAAATTCTAACTTTCAGGAAATTCTATGTATATCTCGTATATAATAATTACATACATTTGAGCGACGACATTAGGATAAAAATAAATCGTAAATTTTATTTTAATAGGAATTGTATTTTTTTTTTTAAATAAACGTGTCTTTTATAAAAAAAAAAAATCAATTTTATATAAAATTTTCGAAAAATTTATGTTGAATAGAAATTTTTCGACAGAAAATTTTATTTTGTAGAATATTTGCAACAAAATTTCATTAAGAGAAAGTTTTCGATAAATTTAAAAATTTTGAATGAAATTAAAATAAATAAAATATTTTTTTTTAAGGAAAGTTTTCATTAAACATTCAGTTGTATTTTATATTAAAGTCATTCCCCTTTATATTTAATTATATCTAAGACATTTATGTGTAGGTATGTATGTATATACTTAGTTTTGTTTAAAAAATTTTATATATATATTTTTTTTATAATTTTACTTGTTTTAAGTTTTATTTATTTATAATAAAACAATAATTTTTAATAAAACATTGTTTAAAAAATTACACAAATTTGTTTAATTAAATGATTTGGAAAATCCTAAATATTTTTACATAAATTTAATTTTTTGTTTATAATAAAATTTCTTTGCTAATTTTGAATTGAATTCATAGTTTGAACTTAATATTTTTTAGTACACAATTTTTTTTTTAATTTTTGTTTTTTTTTTTTTTTTTAAATATACATAAGTTAAGTAATAAATGTTAGCACCAATTAATTCAATGAATGCAACACAATTGATTGTACAATAAGTTAATTAATTTTAATTTGAGACAAAGTAAAACAATAAAAAATTTAGGTAAATTTACTTTAAAAATTTTGAAAGATTTGAAAGCGATATAAAAATTCAAACCTAATTAGTTGAAGTAGATCTACAGACTTTTTAAGTTATATCAATAGTTTACAAGGTTAGATTATATTTTAACTTAATTACTTTCTTCATTCCTTGTAGTCTTTAGGTAAGAAGGTAATGTTCCAGATCTATTGCTTAATAATCATTGTTTGAAATTTAAATATTTTCAAATCAGTTTTAAAATAATAATTTATTTCAAATATTTTCAAGATTTTGATTCAATAGTTTTAAATTCAAACTTAAGCATTATTAAAAATGAATAATTTTGTTTCTTATTTTTATTTATTTTTTTTTTTTTTTTGTTTTAGAAAAAACCTAGATAACTTGGATTGCATTTTTGTATGTAACTACTATAATTTGTTTTTATATATATATATATTTTTTTTATATAAAAAATGATTTAACAAATATTTGTTTAATATCTAAGAATTGTTTGTTTGATGTTTTTAAAAAACATAAATATATTAATATTTGTTTTACAAATGTTAGTATGTATGTTTGTGTGTATGTACGTTGATGTTAATGGAAGGCTTTAAGTTATGAAAAATGATTTTGAAAAGCCTTTTTTTAATGGATGGAAGCTGAATTTTGTTTGTTAATTAATATTGAGTAGGCAATAATAATAATTATAATTTTGAAATTATTAATGAAATTAAAATTATTTATTTAAATAAATAACAGGTCGAGTATTTTTATATTAAATTTAAGAAACATTATAAAAGTTTAATGAAAAATCCTAAATGATAAAAAGTGTGAAAAAAATGAAAAAAAAATTAAAAAATTTACCAAAAACAAAAAAATAAATAAATAATTCATTAAAAAAAGAACCAATTCAAACAGTGCCATATATAATTTTTCAGAAAAGTACCATTTTCCAAATTAAGAACGTATGTACGTATATATACTCTTTACAAAAAATTATGAATTAAAAATTATGAAACAAATTTCATAAAATTTACAAATTTACAAAAAAAAAAAAAAAATATATATATATATATATGTATTTAAAATTTTTTCAAAAAGTTTACATTTAATATCAGATATCAAATAAGTTACGGCCAGACTAGTCAAATATTTGGTAATAAAGATGAAGACACAAAATAAAATAAATCCTTATTAATTTTGTTTTTATTAGGAAAAAGCATTTTTGTTATCATATTATTAAATTTTATTTGATATTGTTTTTTCTAACAATTTTTGTAAATTTTTTGTAAAACTAGTGGTCACGTAATTTTGATTAAACATTTGCCAAATATGATCATCGTAACTATAAATTAAAAAAAAAATAATATTAATTTTCAAAAAAAAAAAAAAAATAAATAAATAAATAAATAAATAAATAAATAAATAAATAAATAATAATACCAAATCTTGGAAAAAAAAATATTATAAACAAATTAGTATATTTGCATTACCATGATCTTGCAAACAATTTGCAAAAGAGTGTCAAACAAGATTCGGTAAAACGTCAGGAATTGTTAATGATAATTAAAAGATATTTTGCTATTGAAATAGGGACAATTCATTGACTAGTCTGAACATAACTTTAGATAAATTGAAACTTTTTCCTTTTGAAATTGCAATATTTCGAAAACTAACTCTATAACTTTCTAAGTTTTTAAACGTTAGTCCCTTTTTCGTGGAAGATAGCAGGATGTTTGAACGCTGACTAGCTTGATACTCACCTCTGAACCATAAAAAAGGTAATGAACGTGGAAAATAAGCTGTTTTTCGTTTGTCACAATGAAAATGTTTTTTTTTTTTTTTAAATTAACTAAAACCAAAGAAATATAAAACAAATAATTTTTTTAATAATTTTCTTCAAAAACAAAAAAAAAAAAAAATTAAACATTAAAAATTGTTTTTATTTACAAATTACAAGTGTATGTATCTATGTATCTTCTGTGTAGATTTTTTTTATATAATAGAAATTTTTTAAAATCAAAACTTTAAAAAGAAATACAAATTTTAATTTTACTTAAAATACTTAATAAATTTATTTCAAATTAATATAATGTTTGCAGAGAGTGAGAGAAAAAAACTATTTTTTTTTTTTGTAATAAAATAATTATTATTTTATAAAAACATACAAATATATTTAAGATTAAAAATTAAAATTAATAATAATAATAAAAAACATTTAATAATGATAATTTTATAATGATTTTAAATAAGTAAATATATATTGCAATAATAACATTATAATAAAGGAAAAATAATAATAAAAAGGAAATTAATAAAATAAAAAAATAATAATAATAATTAATTAATGTGATGAATTGTTAAAAGAAAAAAATTTTAAATTTTAATTTTTGTTGTTGTTGTTGTTGTTTTTGTAATGAATGAAAATGATAGTTTGTTTGTTGTTGTGGTTTTTTATAATTATTTTATAACATTTTAGAAATGTTTAAAGAACTTGTTGATTTATTTAATAAATTTTCTTTAATTCTTTTGTAAATTTTTTCTTAGTAATTTATGTATATAATTATTATTATTATTATTTTTTAATGCAATTTAGCATTTTATGTTTGTTTTTTTTTTTGTTTTTGTTTGTTTAATATTTAAGCTAAAATACTTTTTATATATTTATGATTTGTTTGTTGTTTTGTTAGGGATTTTTTTTTTTAAATTTATTTAAAATTATACAATGATGATATATATTTTGTTATGTTTTGCAGTTTGTAATTTTTAAAATAAAATTAGAATAAATTTTTTAATGAAAAAATGTGATGTTTATTTTAATGTTTGTTCTTGTTCTTGTTTTTTGTTTTTGTAAATTTAAATTAATGTTCGCTTTTTTATCGGTTAACGCATAAAATTGTGTTTTAAAAAAAATACTAAATTTTGTGTTTTGAAAATAACTGATTTCATAAATTATAAAGATCGTTCATAATAAGGGAAATAATCTCTTAAATTGCCTTTTAGAAGACTCGATATTCTGTCTTATGTTGTTTTATTATTTTTTAAGTTTCTGCTACATTTCTGTTGTAATTATGGATTTATGAATTAATCTTAATTATTTTATATTTGTATTTTTAAATTTATGTGTTTTGTTTTTTGCATATCTGCTTTAGTAGTCTTATCTTTTGTTTGTTTGTTTTGTTTTTCATTTAAAGGAAAAACACAACAAGCCGCCATTTTGTTTATCTTTAATTTTCCTCTTGGAGTACAAAAAAAGTTTACGCTTCATCATCCATGGGAATGTCGAAGAGTTCGGCAAATAATGGTGGCAATCTGGGTTTTGTCAAACGCAGCCAATTACAGTGGGCACTATGTTTGTGACCCAAAGATCTTAATTCTGGTATTTTTGCCTCGAGAGCTGGCATTAATTGTAGAGCTTGTGTAGTGCCATTGCGCGAACGTACAATTTGAACTCTTAAGGCTTCCGTAATACGTTCTCTTGTTCGTGCAATCATTTTGGCTTCGGAAATGCCAGACCTATCAGAGGCCAGCAAGACCATGGCGGAGAAGAGACCAATCTCTGTATCGCTGAGACCATAAACATTAATAGTATTGGCAAAATTAAATAATGAAACCACAAAGTCAGTCTGTAAATGGAAGAGAGAGAGAGTGTAATTATTAAGAGCGTATTTCAATTTGCATGAATGAATGATTATTACTTACATCATATATGATCTCTAAATGTTGTCTAGTCAAATATGTACCATCATCAAAGGTTAATGTTGAATCGGTTATCATGCGGGCCACATGGGTAAGCCATGTTTCGAAAAAGCCCACTTTAATGAGTATCAGTTGATCGTCTTGGGTAAAATCACAGAAGCCAGGTAAACGTTTAGCAAACTCAACAATACGTTGAACATTGGGTGTCACACGTGCTGCATACTGTTGCCAAAGCCAAATTTTTTGAAATTCCATGTTCTCCGCCACCGAGGAAATTAACTGCGCAAACGAAAAAAAAAAAAACAAAAGCAAAATAAAATATAAAACAAATTTTACTAATATCATAGAAAGAGAGATCGAATTAAATCCTACTTACCCCATTTGGTGGTACGTTCAACGGACGACGCATTAAATCTCTCGTCTGTTCTTCTGTATATGCACAATTCATGCGATGCGCTTGCGAAACACATATAATTACATCGTATACTGACAACTCTTGACCGTTACCTGCCATTAGAGAGGCTTCATTCATTAGATGACTCTCATGGTGAGACGTTTGTAATTGTTGGGTACTTAAATTGCCAACTCCGACACCCATACCGACACTGACGCCCATACTGACACCAACACCCCCACCATTACTGGGTCCAACAAGACCCGAATTATTTGAGTTGTTATTGTTGGTGGTGGCATTACAGCCGCTCAGTTCAGATGGTGATGATGCTATGGAACACATTTGTGGAGTTTGTGGTGTGTTCGGTGTCCCCGGTGTGCTGACACGCCGTAAATCACACGAATTTACAACAACAACAGCGTTTGGATCCTCTGTGGATGATGGCGTGCCGCCATTCAGCTCACGTGAACGTTTTGGTACGCGACCATAACGCACAGCTAAAAAGAAAAAGAGAGCGATAAAGTAAATTAGATTTTTTTTTTTTTTTTTGAATTTCATTATTAAATAAGTTTTGTGGATTAGATATATTTTTAATTACAGAAAATTTTACATTTAAAAAAAAAACACTAAATCAAATTAACTTTTTTGTACCTGCAGACGTTTTTCTTATCCTAAAGACCAAAGAATACCAAGAACAGAAGGCTTGTCAAATTAGTACAACAACAATATTTCTCCCTACTCATATACAAGTTCTGAGTGAATTCAACACACATGTGAGAGAGAGAGAAACAGTTACAAAATAAAAAAAAATTCTCTTTAAAATTTAAGGAAAATTACACAAGCAACACATTTTTCCACTAGCACAACTACATATGATTAAGATGTGTGGTGAAACCGGATTTATCACTAATAAATATAAATAAAATTTCAATTTTTTTTTTTGACAACAGAGTTAGGCTTTTTTTTGACAAGCTTTCCATTCTTAGTATTCTCTGCTAAAGACATTGGGAGGTTGACGTCAGTATATGAAGTGATTTATTATCTATGTTATTTAGTATTTTGCAGATTCGAGGATTAATGACATGTATGTAAATATAGACTGACATCCGACATTCATTAAATTTATTTCAAATATTCTAAAAGATTTTACAATTTAAATAAAAACGAGAGAAGGTACAGTCGGTCAAGCCCAAGATCATATGATACCGTACACCATTGCCTATGTGTACCAAAGTTCGGAAAGGAGCCAATTATGGACTTATACTTGTATTTAGTGAAAAATAAAAAAATACTTATATAGAATATTACGTCGATACTAAGATTCACATGTATTTATCCACTATTGGGAGCTATTGTAAATTATGGACCTATCTTCATGAAATTTGGCACATGGACTTAACTTATTTGTGTTAAATTTCATTAAAATATATAAAATTTTAAGGAATTTTTGAGTGTTAAAACTCCATTCTGGGAGAACATTTGTATAAGGGCTAGGTGAAACAATGGGCCGATCATGACCAAAATAATGAATACATATAAAAAACAAGTCCAATTTTAATTGGAAAGAAATAATGTTCATTTGTTAGGATATTAAAATTTATTGGCTTTCAATGATTATTTATTGTACCTTTTTATAAAATAATGAAATAAAAATAATTAATAATTAAATAATTGTATATAATTTTTTTTTTCTGTGAACTGACAAACTTTTGCCACTTCAGTACAAACATCAGGGAAAGGTTTTTTTTTTTAAATATATCTTTAACAAATTAAAATTTATTAATTTATTAAAATTACTGTCATAAATCAACCATAATCATATTATGGCTTTAAATAATATTAATCCTTCATTTTGAGTAAAATCAGCAATTTGTTAAAAATAATTTAATAAAAAAAATAAAGAAAATATACTACATAAATTATAATTTCAAAAACAAAATGAAGCTTTCAATTATAATAAAATTTAAAAATTCAATTACAAAATAACACAAAAATTGAAAAATTGAAAAAAAAAAAAATATTAAAATGCATTGTAGAACAAAAAAATATTTAAAAAAATAACAAAAATTCCCACACACAAAAAATGTGACATTTTTTTTTTTGCATTTTGTGTACAATACATATAAATAAATAAATAAAAAACCGCTATAAATAAATGAAAAAAAAATGTGTTAAAAATTTCAAACGTTGACAGATTTCGCGAAGAAGAAAAAAGTGAAATCTTCATGCTCGACGAGCCAATTTAGCTGAAAATGAGACATTTTATTCTATAGAACGTAACGTATGTATGTGTGTAACAAACAATTTAAACATCAAGCTGTCTGTCGTCAATAGATCCACTTGTCCGCCTGTCATTTGCCATAAAAATTCAAATGTCTAGGTGTATAAAAAGACAACGTCAAATGCCTCCCCCATAAACCCTCCCTTAAGACATTTAATAAAGATGCAACACAATACAAGCGCAACAATCTTCAGACGCAAAATTTCACTTTACATATGAATAATAGAATTTTAATGAATTTATTTTCAAAATGAAATTTTTTCTCTTAAAACAAAGACAAAATATTTGTAAAATATATACATACATATATAAGTGGAAGTATAAAAAAAATTAATAATAATAATAATAATAACAATAACAATTCTACTATGAGTTCATAGTATTAATAGCTAAAGAAATTAATTTTCATTTAAGTTAATTTGTTTGTGTTTGTGTTTTTTTTTTTATTTATTTTTTTTTTGTTTATTTAACTTAATTTTCATTTTAAAAGACCAATGACCCATAATTATTAACTTTAAAAAAAAAGAAAGAAATAAATAAATTATTTATGACCAAAAAGGACTTGAAATATTGTGCTATATAAAATCTGCACACAAAAAATACCAACTGTTTAAAATTTAATTTTGGAAAACTAATAAAAAAAAATGTATACATATGTATGTATATTCTTAGTCATATAAATGTTTTGTTGAAGATTTTTTTTATTCTCGTCTTTTATTTACTTATTTTTTTAATTTTATTTTTTTTTTTTTTGTTATCAGTTTGGGACATTGACCCAGTATTCTCAATTGATTCGTAAAAAAAAAAAGAAGACGTATTTAACCATACCAGACCATATAACCACCACACCACATCCAGTCATATAAATTTTACAAAAACAAACTAACCAACCAACCAGCCAGCCAGCCTAAATCAAACCAAACCAAACCAAAACAATCAACAGTTCACATCGTAGTCGTCGACTTTGTCTTCGTCATTTTCTTCATCATCATAAACATCACCAACAATATCGAAGCGCTATTAAATAAAAATATATATAAAACTCCATTCGCTTTCGTAAAGTGTAAGTAAAAGAGTGGATGGAATATGTATATAATATAAACAACCGGCGGACGGATGGACTGACTGACAGACGAACGGACGGAAGAACGTAAACATTGACTAACGACCAACTTCTTTTGCTGAGCTTGAAAGTAAGACAAATTACAGCAGAAACATGCTGTTTTTTAAAGAGTTTACACTGGATAATCGTTTAACGATTTTAAAAATTTTCATTAAGTTACACTTTAAGAAACCAACAAACTTAAAAAAAAAAAAACTTTAACTTTAATACAATTTGTTAGTTAATATTTATATACATACATACATACATACATACATACATACATACATACATACATACATACATACATACATATAATCATAGAAAACAACTAAAAATCCAACTCTTTCAATTCGCTCAGCAAAAAAAAAAAAAAAATCGTCTTACTTACTTCTCTCCTTACCAGGGGGTGTTAGATTTGACGATTTTTCGTCATTTTAACGATTTTTTACTGTCAATTTATTAATTTGACGATTGACGTTTTTTTCTTCATTATCTCTAATATTGTGACGATTTTCTGGCATCACGGTTATTATAATAAATAAAAAAGGTAATGTTTACGAAAATTCCATGAATAACAAAATGTTCAACAAAAAAATTTTTTTTAATAAGGAGGGAATTTATCTTGGAGTTTATGTAAAAGAAAAGATTTCTCAATTGAACTGTATAATCATTTTATTGATAATTGTGTAACATTTTATATATAATTATGTTATCAAATTAAGAAAAGGTTTGATTATGAAATACTATAATTAGTAACTTCAGTTTAATAGCTCCTAATGTAATTTTAAATAAAAATACACTTATATATTGAATTTGTTAAAAAGTTTGTGATTTTGTAAATAACGTAATGGCTTTAGCCAACTCATCAGCTAACGTTGAACGTATTTTTAGCCAAATTAATATAAACAAAACTAAACTAAGAAATTCTTTGGAGTTAAAAATCATTAAAGGCATTTTATTTTCGAAAGATTATCTGAAAAATAATTCTTCAGATTGTTTTAGTAATTATAACTAAACATTTAATACGTAAGCATTGTGCACATAATTTGTATGAACATAATTAATGTTTTTATGTGTTTTATAACTTATTGTTTTTAATAAAGATTGCAGAATTGTTCTTTTTTTATTAAATATGATCTTTATAAATGAAAAATAAAAGTTTACTTATAAAAATAATATGAAGTTTAATGTTTTTTATGTGACGGTTTTTTTTTGACGATTTTTAACTTTTTTGTTGACAATTTTGACGACCCCTGCTCCTTACTTAGTTTTGAATAAAATTCTATCAACACATACAAAGATGTAGGTTTCCGAGACAAATGAATTAAATAATGATCTCAGCAAAAGCTTGCACACAAAAGCTTTGCATTAGATATATGGGCAATTATCAAAAATTTTTAACCTAGCTGAAACTGACTTAAATCCTTAATAACTTTTGTGGAAATGATATTTTTAACAAACTGGTTACTGATCTAAACACACAAGACTTGCAACTAAAACAGTGCAAAATTTTAGGACAATAGGTTCCTTTTTCTAACCATGATTGTTGTTCAAAGTTCAAGAATATAGAAAAACTGATAAAAACTACTTAAATTTTTTATAATTTTTCTTACAATTTTGTTCGCGCGTTTATACTTTTTTGATCTTATTCTATCATAAGTAACTTAATCGGACTTTTTATATAAATTCTGCACCATCTATGATGTTGTGCAGACTTTCAGCAACTAAATACAGGGTGGTAAACTTATGATGGCAAGGATATATTTCTGTTACAATTATGCGTATTTTGCGCTATATCTCATTGACGTGCCCGAAATAGTCAGCCTAGTAGACACTCCCAAAGTCTGGAAAACAAGACCGAAAATTTTTCAAAAAGTCTCTTTTTCACAATGCACATTGACATTATCATATAGAATTGTTTGGATTACCGCATGAACTTAGTTTTTTGCCGTTTTGGATAACAAAATGGGAGGAGCATTAAAAATAAATTTAATACAAAAATTTTATGGAGTGGCGATAAATATAATTGATTTGGATTATAAATTAAAGGCAAATGTCGTTAACAATTGAAAATGGGACACTTTTGTCAAAACACATTTTGCTAAGGCACATCGTGT
>MINK01172885.1:16848-28861 GCA_001735545.1 Phormia regina
AACAAATATTTACTTGTGTTAGAAAAGCATCACAATATTAAAAAGCATCTCTGTGTAATAAACTCTAACGAAATATATTTTCAATCAATATATTGAGAAATAACTTAGATTCCATCACAATTTTTCAAAAAAAAAAAAAAAAAATAATAATAATAATAATAATAATAATAATAATAATAATAATAATAATAATAAATCGGGATTTTTATTGAAAAGATTTTTTTTTTTTTTAATTTTACTAGGAAACCCCAAAATAAATTAATAAAAATGTTTATACATATGTATGTTCAACTTCAATTTAAATCTTTAAAATCCGTTACAAATTTTTGGAGATATTTATGTTTAAAATTACTCCCTTTTGAGATTTTTTATACTTTTCGAAAAATGAAATTCGTGAACAAATTTGGGATTTTTTCGAAATTCTATAAAAATAAAAATATAGATATTTGGCTTTATGGGGTATGCGTATGCAAAATATTAGCAAAATCGGAAGACATAGAAAATATTTTTGGGCGTTCTTTTGATGTCACTTTTTACACTTTTTTTTGTCGATATTTCTCGAGGTGTAGTTCTTAACAAAATTAAAACTTTTTTTATAGTTCCTGGTTCTAAATATTTTTTTTTTTTTTTTTTTAAACAATTACACTTCTTTTACTTTTAATTTATTAATTTTATTATTAAGTTATCAAATATTGTCATATTCTACTGACAAAATTCAATTAAAATCTTAAAAAACTAATCTGTCATCATTTCCATAAAAATCTTTTCAAACTCATCAACAATTTAAATCTCGATTTCAAAATGATTGACGTTACTTCAGTGACAAGTGTAAAAATCTCTATATGAAAACAAAGTTGTGTTTTTTTTTTATTATTCAACCGGCAAACACATGTCGTTGATGATTACATGAAACAGCAGTAGCAGCAGCAGCAACAATCGCTCAATGCAAACAATACAACACACTATGAGCTGTAATTGTAAATTAGTTTGTAGCAAAAAAAAAAAAAAAAAAAAGAAAAGTCAGAAACAAAATTCAACAGCCTACTTTTCATTATGTCTGATAACTGAGAGAAATGCAAGACATAAAAAAATGTGTTTACGAAAGTGGAGAGAATGTGAAAATGTAGAGTATGAAATAAGAGGAATAAATGGGCACCCTATTAAAAATTTGCAGCATAAAAATTTTAATTAAAGACATTATTCGTATAACCGTGTGAATACAGCAAAAACGATTATAATTTAACAAGTTTTTTGGTCATACGAACCTGATAACTATTACTTTAAAACTGTAAAGCGCCTAGTTTGAGTTCCACTTGGAATATTTTAAATTTATTTAGAATATTTTGCATGTCTAACCAATATTATCAACTCATTAACTGTAGCACTATGAAGATGAATTGAAGCAAAATACTTAACAAGATGAGAATTAAAGACAATGTAAAAAAAAAAAGAATAGAGTAAATGGAATTTCAATCAATTTATCAATAATATTTGTTTCAATCACGGTGTTTTCGTTAAACTAGACATTAAAGTAATACAACTTTAAAAATTTATTAAATTTTTTAAATGTACAAAAAGATTTTATGCGGATATGAATCAGAAGAAATATCCTGCGCAATACTAGATGAGCATTTAAGAAGAATTTTATTAACAAGAATTTAGAATGAAATCATTTAGTTCTATGGAACTAATTATAATTATATTTTTTCAAACTAGGAAAAGAAACGCCATTTTTGCTCACCTGTGGTAAAGCGTATAATTAATCATATTAATATAAATATAAGTTTCATCCGATCATAATATGAGATATTCAAATAATAATGTTATGGAACCGGATCATAACATAATAAAACTTTTCAATACTATTTTAAGGAAATTAGATTATAATATGATAAAGTTAAATCACTTTGTTATTATAATTAGATTATGGTTACGCTTAGATTATGATCACCACAACCATACTTTTTCTCTGCGTGTGTTCTCAGAACGTCTGTATTATATAATTACATTTATAAAATTACTAACTATAACCGTAACATTTTTTACATCATCTCTTAAACCGTTAATAATTAACTATCCAAGAAAAATTATTAATTTACAGTTATTTTCTTTTCCAATAATATTCCCTATAGTTTCTTTTCAATTATTGTTGCCTATTTTCAAGCGTGACAAATATTTTTAAATAAACGTGACCATAGACGTGCTACATTATAATGATGCCGATGACGATGATAAACGTTAAATAAAAAAGACAGCAAGAAAAATCTTATTAAATCAACTCGTTATAAGTTTTATTTTATTAAAAATGCTACAAAAAGATAAATCGGCACAGGGACGGAATAAATGAAAGTATTAGAAAATAAATGTAAAAAATTCATAGTGCGGAATTAATTTAATTTCTTTTTTTTTTTTAATAAAATTCAATCTTATGTAAAAAATCTTTAGTTGCAATAGTACTCATAGTATTAAATATACAAATGCAGCAGGTAACTAACAAATATTATTTTATAGCTATAGTTTTACTTTGTACAAATAAATAAAAAAGTTAATTCTTTTGAAGAAAAATTTCCATAGAAATATAAATAATAATAATAATAAAAAAATTACTTTGAATATAAGAAAACAAAATTACTAGTCTTTTAGTTGAATTCTATTTGTTCTTTGTTTATAACAAAAAAAAAAAAAAAAACAAAAAAAAAAGAAAGGAAAAATTCAAGCAAACAAATAAATAAATATGCAAATTTTGAACTGACCTACTACTACATTTACTACAAAAAACTTGTACGTATTCTACCAACACTTTTGGACAAAAATAAAAATTGATAAAATGCCAGTAAAAACAATAAATAAATTTATTTATTTATTTAACAATCTTTTGAAGTTGTTCTTGCCACTGTTATTAGTAACAATATTGTTGGAAGAAAAAAGCAAAAAGACGCTTAATATTTTATGGTTGTTAAGTTGTAAACTGTTTCCTGTGATCTTTGGGCAAAATTGGGCCTATGAATATTTATTACATTTAAATATTTATTACTTCAAAAAATGTTTGATAGGTAAAATGTTTAAAGGTCAAATGGTTTTGAAATTGGATAAGTTATGTCAAGGTTATTTTTTAGTGTTATAAAAAAAAACTACTTAATATAAATTATCTTATCTTTTTGATTAGATATAGTTTTTATATAATAAATTAAATTACCATAACATTATATAAATAACCATAATATTATAAAATGTAACATTTAAACAAGTTCAATTTTGAACTAAGAATAATTGTTAAAATAATATTCTAAGCTCAAAAACAAAGAAATTTATATCTGTCGAGTTAATTTGTTCATGCAAATTTGAATTTAAATTTTACTAAGAACGCTTTTTTACATAAAATTTTAAAAAATTTTAAAAATGTGGAACCAAGAAGAAGAAGAAGTATTGAAATAGAAAAAGCTTTATATAATAACTTTTAGTAAAACTTTTCACATTAGTATATATTATCTTAAATAGCAATTAGACTTTAATCATAGAAATTTAAGTTTTCTACTGCTTTGTTGGAAATTAATTTCTTAACGTGGATGCGAAAAAATATTATTCACCTATTTCATTAAAAAAAAAAAGAAAATAGTTAATCCATAGCAAACAGAAAATATTAAAATTAATTTTAGTCAAAAATAAAACTTATTTTGTGATTTTAATTTTTCGAACATAAAAATAACATTTTATGATTTATTTTATTCCATGGAATTTTAGTTTAAAGCGAACAAAATGGTAAATTAATTTGTAAATTAAATTATAAATTAAAAAAAAAAAAGAAAAACTTTCATTTTCGGTCCCTCCAATTCATCAATCATCCATCAATTCATATTAAGAAGAAAAGATATAAATTTTTATTGATTTTTTTTTGAGAAAAACATGAAATTTTGAATTTTAAAGTTAATTCAAATTGATTTTTCTTAATATTTCACTTTCAAAATGTTCACATTTATAACAAATTTTATAAACTCAAAAATGAAAGAATGACTTTTTTATTCAAATTATAAAAGGTTTTGAGGTTATGTGAAAATTTGAAAAAAGAAAATTTGAATTTTTATTAAAATGCCAGCAAATTTTAATTGTGAATTTATATTGAATTTTTTATTAAAATATTTTTTCTCGACATTCATAATATATCCTAAATGTATATTCCTTTCTTCATAGAAAAAATATGATCTATCAAAAATAAAAACTATTTCAATCATATTTCAATTGTATCAATTATTCAACTGATCAAAATTCAAAATTTCTACTATTCTATTTTATTTAAAATTAAACTGAAAACAATTTATCGTCTTTCAATTATTTTTCTTATTGTTGCAATTAATAAATTAATAAGTAAAAAGTCATAATTTAACAAAACTATATGAAAATAGTTCATTCAATCAAAAACTTGCTCAAATTGCACCTCTCACCAAAACGATAATATCAATTACTATAAACCAAGTGTTCCCACAAGATCTTGCTTCGCGACCCATTTTTAATATTTCAGTGGAGTCGCGACCCACTACAACTATAGCATTTTAAAGGGGCAGCCAACAGGTCCCTCAGTTGGGGAGCTAAAGGACTTAAATCAAAGTAAAATTTTTAATTGCTGGCCAAATTTTTTTCGTCCAATTTTAAATATTTTCATTTATTCTTGCTTTCGAGTTATTTGCCTTGGAAGTATTTTATTTTTCTTTTCAATTTTGCAAGTTGTTGGTCCAGATCTTTTTCTTTATATCCCAGTATTTCCGACCATTTGAATTAGTTTTTGTTTTACATAATTTAAGAACAAAATTATCTGTTAAATGAAGAACTCATTATCTTTAATTGCAAAAATGTTTTTTTTTTTTTTTAATTTTTTTACCGAGAAAATGTTTACACTCTCTTATCTCTAAATTGAAATAATCTTTAATTTTTTTAATTTTCTGAAAGGTATATTCACACAGATGATTTTAAAATAGAAAACAATTCCAAGGTAGACGTCCTGTCGCATTTCTCCCATTTTATAATTAAGTTTTTTCTTTATTCTATATTTTCTTAATCTCAAAGCGCAAATCTACAAACGGAATGCAGTTAGGATACAATGTTTCTAAAAGTCTTCAATCAAAATATAAGAATATATTTGCGTTTAACAATATTTTTCAATATATCTTCGGGACCCCCCAGGAATGTCTTTACGAACCCCTTGTGGGTTGCGCATCCCCATTTGAGAACCGTTGCTATCAACTGTAAAAAAATATTTCCAATAAATTAATTAATTTAATGAATAAAAATTTACCATCTGTGTTAATTGAGAAAAAAAACGGTAATAGTTTTTTTCTGTGTAATATCGATATAAAATTAAAATTTAATTTGTTTAAATATGCCCTTTGATTATGAATATTTTATTTACTCATTAAAATAATTTCAAAATTCTGATTAATAATTTAATGGATTTTTTTTTTTCAGAAAATACATATATTTTTCTGTGTTTGGAAACAGTGTATAACAAATGTCAATGAACGTCTTTCAAATTGTGTTATTAAAGTTTGTGTAAACACGTCAAATCTATTAAGGAAGTATAATAAATAATATTTATGCAAATTATATTTAAAACAAATTGAATTAGAGCAAATTTAAAGAATAGAATTAAAAAGAGAAATCTTTGTATAGATTTCACAATTTAGCATAAGTTAAAAAAAAAAAAAAAAAACAATATTTTATAGTTTTTTATAGATGTTTAACATATATGTTAAATGATTTCTTTTTACATAAATTTAAAGCTTGAATTTTTAGTATTAATTTAAAATAAGAATGATTTCAAAAATAAGCTTTAAAGCAGGGGAACGCATTTTAAATGACCAGCCATTTAAGTTTCATATAACAAATTTGTTAAAAAAAAAAAGGTTTACAAAATCTTTGGTAGTAAATATAAATTTGAGTATATGATTAACTTGTCAAACGCTTTACAGAAATATAAAATTATTTGATCTTTCGGACATGATTTGTAGAAGCTACGAGCTCTTGAGACTGTAAAAAATAAATTTTCTGAATGCTTAAGTTATTCTCTACAACTTTTTCATACATTTTTGCGTTTGGTCGCACTGTGCAACCACCAATTTTGTTGCCAGTTTTATAAAGTTTGATTGAAAAAATACAAGTAATTAAAATTTGATAATCAGCAAAAATCATTAACTTTGTATGTATTTTCAACATGTTTGTCTTTCTTTTTTTTAATTTGCTAGGATCTTTTTCCATTAAACCTTCAAAAGATTTTTTAATAAATTGCAATAATAATCTTCTATAACTTGTAGTTTTTTTTATAAGACTCATCATAATATAAAAAAAAAACTTCCCCTCTTCACAATCTAAATCAAGATACCTATAATATCCAAAAAAAAAAAAAAAACTAAACTGTTTAGATTTGAAAACAGATTGTTTGACACAAATACCAAACTATGACTTTTACCATTAAGTACAACGTACACATAATTCTGCATACAATAACAACAAACAATTTTGCCTCAAGTTAGAAGAAAAAAATTGTGAAAATAATAAATGAAAATCATGAGTGTTATGAATGAATGAATGAATGAATGAATGAATGAATGTTCTAATTTAATCTCCCCAGTTTTTATAATGTATTTTCCCAGCTTCTTCCTCGTTTTGTGATTTTAGCGTAGTAATACATCATGGCGCTAAAAATTGTGCTAAATTTGCTTAATAAACTACACTACACTTTAGATTTTTTTCCATTTTATTTTCCATATAAAGCAGCTTAAATAGATTTAGGTTTTAAACAATTCTTAAAGAAAGAGAGAGAGAAAAAGAATAGTTCTGTACTTTTATTGGCATCAAGGTAGTAAGTAAAGTAATGAAATCATAAATTAAACAATTTATAATGAAAAATATTATTATTATTATTATTATTATTATTATTATTATTATTAATAATTTTTTCCAATTTAAAGTTTAAAAAGAACTTCATGAACTTATATGTTAAAATTTAAACGGAATGTAAGTGAATGGTCATTATGGTTGGCAATTATTCGACATTGCAGTTGTTCGAATAAAATTTTATAATTTTTTAATTATTCTAATGATCGAATAATTATTAACAAGTTTAAAAAATGCAAAAAGTAGAATTTTGTTTCTCCAAATTCGAACGAAAGTGTATTGAAAACAACAACTAAATTTTAAAATTATTTGTTATCTTCAATACATTAACTTGAACGAAACTTTCGTTCGCATTTAGAGACACAATATACAAAAACTAAGACCATAATCATATAAATCATAGTATAATGAAAATAAATTTCTTTTAAAATTATTATTTGTAAAGAATATAATTATGTTTTCCGATTATGTTATTTTTTAATAAATGCAGATGTGATAAAAATTCTTTCACATACGTGTAATGTTGGCAACACCGGAAGAATATCATTAAGAACAAACAATCGTCACACATTTCAGAATTTTCAGTTATTTCCACATCACTTGAATCATTAAATTAAAATAAGAATTTCAATATACTTCTGTTTAATTTTTTGTTGAATATTAAAACAAAAATAATGTTTGTTGAAAATTTCTAGAATTTAACAATAACTTCATCCTTTTATCCTACTGTGACTTCAGTGCCCGTCTATTAAATATATTTTTACTATAAGTTTTCCTTCCCTTTCATGATTACAAAGAAGCGGTGTAGTAGCTCAGTAACTTAGGTATGAAATTTTTGCACAAACTTTTTATTCTTTTCCATTCCTGTCCAAAAAATATTTATTTAGATTAACTACATCAAAACAACAAAAGCTAAATAGAGAGAAAATATTATTAAGTATCCGTTGGTTAGTCATTCATTTAGACGGTGTCAGTTGTTGTTTTTTTTTTTTTTGGTTGTTTTTTATTTTCATACTTATGAGCAAACCATCGAAGCGGGAGGAATGACCTGAATATTTGGGTGATGTTTTTGTTGTTGCTAGAGTTGCTGTTGTTGTTGCTGCTTTCAGATATTCGTTTGACTGTAAACAAATACCTAACATAACTGTGTTTCTAGGTACATTCATATAAACATGTGTGCAAGTATGTATGGATGTGAGCATTGGTCGTCTAACCATTAGAGTAGTAGAATACATTCATGGTAAAGTGTAGCGGTCGTTAGTTGTGGTTAGCGGCAGAGCTTATTCATATTCATATACCACTTCCAAACATTAAACTACAACTATCACTAACTACTTTTGTTAGTTTTGTTTGTTTCTGTGTGTGTGTATGTGTGTTATTGTGTAAGTGTTTTGTGTGCTAAAAAAAAAAGTGACCAGATATTTCAGCTGAAGAGCTTAATATGAAATTAGTAAATTTCCAACATATATATTAATATTTTTTTTTTTTTTTGCCCAAAAAAGTATGCACCAAAATAAAATACTTTATCATAAAAAAATATTTTGGAAAATTTTTAAATAATTAACATCGAAGATTACAATCATTTCATATCGCCGAAAATAAATTTAAATTTCGTACTAATCCATTCACTAAGATTCATATTTAAAAAATTGAAAATTTGAAGAAAAATTTAAGATTTCAAATATTCAAATGTTGGAAAATTAAATTTAAAATTATATTAAATATTTAAAATCTTATTCATAAAAAAATGAGTTTAGTAAATTTGCAAAACTCTCTGAAATTCTTTATAAAAATTTATACATTTTATAAAATAACACTCAAATATTCGAAACTAAATTAGAGTTTAAAAACAAATAAAGAAAATCTTGTATATAAAAAGTTTAGGTTTTATTGGAAAAATTCGAATTTACATTTAGATTTTCGAAATTTTAATTTTGGAAAATTTTTGATAAAATTATTGAAATTGAAAAGAGGATTTTAGTTTCAAAGTAAAAAGAAGTTTTCAACATAATTTCACATGCTCGAATATTTAAAAATAAAATTTTGAATTAATGTATTTGAATACTTAAAAAAATAAAATTACTAAAAAATAGTTAATAATCAAAGTGTTGGTCATGTTCGAACATTTCGAACTTTCGAAATTTATAATTTAATTTAAAATTATTTATAAAAGTTGACATAGATTGTTTTTAAAGAACTATAGTTTATTTTCTACGTTTATAAACAAATTTAACATTAGTTTATTTACTCGAAAATAAATTAAAATTTCGCATAAGAGTAATAAAATTTATAAAACTACTAAAATATTGTTATAAAAGAAATTTTGATCATGTTTGAAAAATTCGAACATAATTTCGAATTTACAAACTTTTTATTTTAGTAAAATTATTTTTATTAAATTGAAATATTAATAGTAATAAAATAAACTTTAAGGATGCTGTATTTTCAAGTGTAACCATTTATGTCTTTCTCCTTTAACTGGTTACTTTGCATCAAGTATAAAAAATACAGTGTTATAGAACAGATTACAGACAACTAAAATATTAATCAAATATTAATTTAGAAACTATTTTTTTAATAGTTTTAAATTAAATATTAAAAAAAAAAAATAATACGTATGTTCATTTACTTTTCTTTGCCACTGTTCTTTATGTAGGTGCTGGCGTATCTTTATTTATTCTGTGATTTTAATTTATTTTAGTAATTTTCTGTGTTGTGAATTTATTTCATAAAATGTATGCAAATAAAATTACTTAATAGCATATGTAGTGGATCAGATAATTTTTTTTTTTTGTTTTTTCTATTTTTTTTTTTAAGAAATAACTATTTTGTATTAGAGCAAAACAAATAGAAAAAAAAAAATATAAATGTAAACAAAACACCAACACCACACTATCAAACTATAAAATGAAAGATGGTCATGCTAGATTATGAAAAAATAAATTGAGACAAACAAAATTAAAAAAAAAAAGACTTTTACTCTAGATAAATGCCAATGTACTTTTAACTAAATATTCTTAATACTTTAAATAAAACTTATAGAAAGAAACTACTTTTTTTTAATTATTCTAATAATATTTAAGAGCTTTTTTATGTTAATAACCGGAAATTTTATTTAAAATGTTATGAGACAGAAAAACTGTATTTGAAAATGGTTTTTAGAGATTCAAGGTCTTTTTTGTAGCAAACTTTTGCAAAGAGCTTTAATAGCTTCCGAAAATATGAATTATATTGTAATATTGGATTTTGTAACAAAGCTTTAAAGCTTACTTTATAAAAATTTTCTGGCACAACTAATGTTATTATACATATGTTTTTATAATTAATAAAATATATATTGGAAATATGTAAATTATCATCTTTTAATTTGTATCTAAAGTTAGTTAGTTAGAAAAACTTTTCCAAAAGTTTTTTTAATATTATTTATTATTATTATTTTTTTTTTTTTCAAATTTAATTGGAACAATTTTTAGGTTGGGTGTATTTAAGTCGTTTTGAAGCTTAAGCCATTAACTGCAAACAAACAACGACAACTACAACTGCCAACCAACTTTTAACTTGTTTGTGGTACAAACTCGTAAATGCAATACTACTTATACAACTTTGTGTTTGTATGTAAGTGTGTGTGTGTGTGTGTGAATGTCTGTTTGTCTACATACATTCTATATGTCTATTTTAATTTTCGGAAAACCAGGTCATTCTTGTGCGGTGGTGATGGTTTAAATTTGTGGTTGTTTGACACAATTCCTCTGAATGAAAAAAAAAAAATAAAATGAATAAAATAAAAAAAAAGAACTGAAAATAAAACTTAAACCAAACTAAAGCACATTCATGGTATCTATGAATAAGTAAATGTGAGCAAGTAGTTGTATATAATAGTAGTACTTAGATGTGATTGTAGTAGTAGTTGGTACTACAAAGTGTTCTGTAATTGAGTTCTAATTATATGAGAGAGTAGGAAAAGAAAATAAAAAAAAAACCCAACTACAAAGTAATATAATAGAGGAAAGATTATATGAATTTAAGTATAGCTCAGAGTAAGGGGTCATTGTACCGTTAGGGAAATATATATAAATAATTCTTTTGCTGTTAGTACAAGTACAATTGTTAAATACTCTTATACTTGAATCATAAGATATTTCAAATACTTGTCTAAAGAAAAACCAACAAAAGTTATTGATAACATATTTTTTTTTTACATTTGGGGATTTAAATATGAACTCAATAAATATATGAATAAATATATATTTTTTTTATAAAAGTTTTAAATTCTTTTCTTTTCTACTATTGATGATGATTTCATTTGTACCGTAAGTAGATTATTGACAAAACTGCTATGAATGGTAATCATTTTTTTTTTTTTTAATTTCCATTTTTGGCAAATTTTCTTTACTTTTCAGGATTAAATTTATGCAAAAGTACTTAGTTTACAAAAACGAGTAATGAAAAAGAAAAAAAAAAAAAATATATATGGAAAAGGAAATGAAGTTTTTGATTTTATTCTTCTTACTTTATAATATTTCATTCCCAGTTTCATTTGAGTTTTATATGTTTTTAATATAACGGGCTTGTAAATGCTTTTGAATTCTTTGTTATATAAATTATTTTGGAGATTTTATTTTTCGTAGAATTATATTAAAATAAAAGAGCGAACTTTTTGGCTAATTATAGATTTATTTAACTGGAAATAATTGTTTTGTTTTTATTTCAAGAGATAAGATTTAAAAATTAAAAAAATGCTGCATCATCTAGAGGTTAAATTTGCTTAAATTTTTAACATTTTATTATAAAAAAAATTCCTTTGAGTTGAAGGCCAAAAAATCAGTTCATTAAATTATTTTATTTGATGCATGTTATATCAATGGGAATTTTGTAAGTTCATTTATTGGATGGGGTATTTGTTGGGTTTGAATCTAAAAAATTTGGAAATGAATATATGACTTCTAATCGGCTGATTGGATTTACATAGATATAGGAGAGGAGTGAGAATATTGGCAAACAAATATAAAATGTCTATGTCAGAGGAGCCCAACTTTAATACCTACGAGTTTCGCTGCGGTTTGGTGCTCATTTTAAACTTAAATATAAATCTTTAAAATTTATTTTAATATATATATATATATATATA
>MINK01172886.1:0-11020 GCA_001735545.1 Phormia regina
ATTTGCACAAACACATAATACCCCAACCACCTTTGGTGGTGTAGGGTATAAATATACTCAGCAGCCAATTGAAAACTTTATCATATTTTTGTATCAAAAATATAAAAAAAATCATAAAAAATTAAATAAATAAAAAACACTGACACATAAATCAACAAAACGTAGAACAGAGATTTTCTCTAGCATAAAATTATGAATTTTTTTTTCATAAATAGCCGGGACTTTTATTATAAAACAAATACACAACAATATAAACAAAAACAACAACAAAAGCAATTGAGACAAAAAACACAAATATAAAAAATGAAATTAAATAAATTATGGTCATTATTTCAGTTTTTGTTTTTTTTTTTATAATATAAATTACGACTATTAAAGTTGTGTTTACTAAACGTATATACTTTTGTTTTAATGTCATTAAATAATATTCATTTCAATTCATTTTCCTGCTAACCACTAAAAGTACATACAGTCAGACACATGTCCCACCAGACCGGAAAATGGTCACTCAGATGTGTGAAGGAACTAGTAAAAGTTTGGGGTATTTTTATTTAACACTAGATTTATCATTAATAAAATTTGTTATAATTAATTGAATAGAATAGGGACATCTGGAATATATTTTTTTTATAAATTGTTTTTTAAGATAAAATTATCATAATAAAAAATAATTTTTAATAATTTAAATTCATTTTGTTAAAGAAGGAGATTAATAAAAATTAATTTAAATTTAAAAATTCCTTTTAGGGAAATAATATAATTAAATATAATAAGAATATATTTTTATTGTGTAAAAAGTAAAGGACATATTAACACACATTTATGAGTAGTCATAGAGCGTAATTATTACTGTGGAACCAAGTGCAAAATTTTTGCTAATAAATCTCTATTGAAAGAGTTGTTGGAGAGGACTTAGAGTTTTGAAAATTAAATTCGATTTAAATTACGAACACTTTTTTTTAACTTCTATGATGCCAAAAGATTTTCTTAATGAAAATGACTTTAAATATGACAATTTTGAAAAATGTTTAAATTTTTTCAAAAATATAATTAATCTTTTTTTATTATTTTTTAATATGTACTTTAAATAAAACGAGGATATATTTGTTTATGTTGAAACTTTTACAACATTTCTTATCTTACCGTATAATAAAATTTTCGCCTTAAGGTATGCTTTCATACTTTCACATTTATAAATCTGCATTACAATGCGCAGTGGGACAGAATCGAAATTTTTTGGAAATTAATCTGTAACTTCTGATCGGCTGGTTGGATTTTTATTAAATTTGGTATATTCGTAGAAAAGAAGTTAGCAATGTCAAGTTTGAAAGGGGGCATTACAAACTCCTCAGGTGCGAAGCTAAGGTTGCTAAAAGTTTGGTACCTTTGATATAAAGAATATTTAATCGCTTGCCAAATTTTTGTTTCTTGTTCGATTTATATAATGCTGTAGGGCCTTAAAGGACCTATATAAAGCATGCCTACATTCTATTCTATTTATCTCTTATAGTTTTCGAGTTATTTGCGTTTGAATTTTTAAGTTTTCATATATTTCCTAGTATTTCCGACCGATTTTATTTAATTTTTTCTCAACTATTTAAAGAATATTAAAAATTTGAGTTGATATCTTTACCAAGTCTAAAAATAAAGATTTTGAATTTGAAAATTACAAAAACGATGACTTTTTTTAAACCGAAAATGTATCTACACCCTTTTTTATTTAAAATAAAATATTCTTTAGCAACATTTAATAATGTTGCACTTTTCTGAAAGGTGTCCTCACAACAGTGTTGTCTGTGTCAATAGTTCATATTACACAACCAAAGCCTTTAAATTATCCAAAATTAAAGAAATTGCACAAAAATGTAAACGTTTTAAAAATTAATTTTTATAATAAAAAATATATGAAAAAGATTTACTCTGTCTTAGCTCAGTGATCTCTAAAATATAAATATCCCAGAAAAAATCTCTGAAAAAATTACTGTTTAACCCATTATTTTTCTACTAATGTTAACTCCATTTTGTGGTCTTTTCCTTCCATAAATTAATACTCATAATTATTAATTATTAATAAAAATTTTGTTAAATCATTTCCGCTCACTACCCGATTTCGTTGAGATAACTAAAAAATTTGTCACTAAGTTTATTTGTGTAGATATTTCTAATTCCATAATAAAGAGCCTGATTTTCAAAATCGTACCATTAGACCTTTTAGACAGCCTACGTATAAAAAAATTCGATTTTTTCCCTTATCTTTAAGATAACATATAAATCTAAAATAACATTAACTTCATGATTAGTTAATTAGGCGATGTTAAAGCTACTGATGCGAAAACTAAACAGCGATCGGAAATGGGCTAAAAGATAATAAAAATACTTACAAATTTGTGAAAATTTAACTTTAATTAACTTTTTCCCTGCTAAAGAAAATACATACTTTCATAAGAGTAGTTGAAATTCACTTTTGAAAGCATTTGCTGTTCTTCTCCTGTTGCAAATTTGCAATAGAATATCATTTTCATTTCCACAGTCTTACTTTTTATTAACCGTTAATATGCTTATTAATGAAATGAAGTTCCATTGAAATTACACAAAGATTACACAGAAATTTCATTATTCAAAAATTATGCAAAGAATTTAAAATTGTCCCATTTTTGGATAATTACACAGAAATCGGATATTATGGCCTCCACAAAGATGACTTTAAGATAAACAGGTTAATAACTTAATCGGTCTTGGTACAAACCCTCCGCCGATTCGACCAATTTATGTAATATATTATTAAGGGTTTTCAAACAAAATCCACGGACTTCGAAATAATGTAGATTTTATGGTCAAAATTTGAAAAAATCCCAATGTTAGGATTTTCGGTATGTTTTAGAATATTTTTTTTTTTTTTTTCAGAAGTTAAAAATATATTTTCAAAAAAATGCGATTCTGCTCCACTGTGCATTGTAATATAGATTTAAAAATGTGAAAGTATGAAATCGTACTTTGAGGCGAAAATTTAGTAGACGGTGAAACTTTGAAGAAACTGAAGCGATTCAGATGAAACTTGTAACATCAATAGATTAGGAGTTAGGCTTTCAGAATATTGTTGAATAGAATCTGTAGCTGTAGCATGGAAGCCGGCACAGTAGGCAAAAGTTGACCACCTCGAGGTTGAAAAAATAGCGAGGCTTATAAATAATCAATTAATTTCGATCAGATTTTTAAAATTTTATTTTTTATCAATATTTTCATTTAAATTATAAAAATAACATACTTTTAGAATGGGTAAAACATGAAAATACATTAATTCCTTTTTTTATATCCCAATAAGCACACAAATTTTAAAAATTCAAGCCTTGGAAAATTTTGCTGGAGACCGAAAGGAATTCAAATATTAAAATATTTTAAACATGAAAAATAATTTAAAAAAATTAAATTTTTCAAGTAAAATTGATTGACTGGAATTTAAGAATTTAAATTTCCTTTTCATTGGAGAATGCTATTGAATTAAAGTGTAATACTATTTGAATTCAATGCTTGGTACTGGATTCAAGGCTTAAAATACTTGAATTTCAGTAAAAATGCTTATTGGGATTGAACGAAAATTTCAATTTGACAATTAGTGTCAAATTATAATCTTTTTTTTTTAAAAAAAATTCATTTAAAAAAAATATCAGCTGCTTATTTTCCCATATTTCAGAACTTATTTGCAAGCTATAGTGTAACTAGTTACAATTCATTTTGCTTATAATGGCAACTGCAATATTTTGAAATTATTGAGTTATTGGATAGTAATTAGTTTTTGTGATTACATCTAAATAATGACTTTCTGAAATGCCTACCAGTAATAATATATAATAAATAGTTACCTCTAATGGCATCATCCTGTTAAAATCATGAGTTATTCATCTAATGTGTATGTAGTGAAGAGCCATTACAATAGCATCTTAACTCATTACATTGGCAAGCAAAGTTATTGCTGGGTATTTAAGCAACATGTTGTAAATAAAAATGTTTTAAATGTTATGTAAGAAAACATCACTTAAATTGACAATTTTAATAAAATATTTTAAGCAACATGTTTAAAACTGTTAATACATTTTTTTATTGTGCAAAAAAATTATTTTAAATAAAATGTTGATGCAACATGTTGATAATGAAAATTCTATTAAATGCAAAATAATTTCTAGTGCAATGGATAACAAAAAAATCATTTAATTTCTAAATAAAATGTATTAGCAACATGTTGCACAATGTTGAAGATTTTTTTTCACATTAAAATCATTTAAAGGAGTAAAAAAATATTATACATATTAACGGCAACATCTTGATAAAACATTTTTAATTTATGTTTTATTTTTTCTATGTTTGTAAAAAAAAACTAAGTGATAAATTTGACAATAATACTTTCAAATTAATGTTAATTTTATAATTTAATTTAAAAGATTTTAACGTGCAAAAAATAATTCAAAATAAAATAAACTTCAGCAACATGGTGCTAATATAATTTATATCAAATACATTGTAGCACGATGGGAGAAAAAAAAATAAAAGTCTGTTAACGGTTTTTGAAAATTTAATTCGATTATTTATCACATACAATTTTATAAGGAATTTAATACGAAAATAGGAAAATAATTAAAGTTTTCTTTTAATTATTCTGAAATATTTCTTCATCCTAAAAACTTCATTTCGTACATTTATTCTATTATTAATTATTAATTTATTATAATAAATTTTGCTTCGTCCACATTTTAATAGAGGAAATACTATTAAATAAAAATTACATTTCTTTCTCATTTTCATTTAATTTTATTTGGTATTTTAATGATCACTCTCGCACACATGACTTCATCCATTAATTAACCATAAAAAATATTATCTGCTTCTGATACAGTTTTTTATTTTTAATTTTAAATTGATTAAATTTATTGTATTTTTTAATTCCTTTTTTGTTTTAATTTGTTTATAGTTTAATTTATATTTCATTTAATTAAAATCAATCACACGCAAATTTTAACATTTATTATAGATATTTTTATTCAACATTAAAAAAAAATTAAAAATATAAAAATTGTTTTTCTTTACAAACCTGGTTATGATTGACAAAGTGTAAAAGAGAAATTCACATTTGTTTTAACAGTTTATTATTATTTTAATAATGTATGTAGATTTTTATATTAAATTGTTTGTTACTGAATTAAAATTAATTAATTAATTGTCTACTGTTAATTGTTGCAACCAAAACTTTGTAGTTGATATTTCAAAAGGAAATTTTGATGGCAAATTAATTATAAAGGTGTTGAGCTATGAATTTATTAATATTAGTAAGGAATATGTATATAACACTCATATACATATGTATACATATCACTCATAAGCTCAAAAGCATATTTTAAAATCAATGTTTCGGAATTAGTTTATAATTCGTTTCAATTTTAACTCTGCTATTTTATATTAAGTTCACATTAAGCTAATATTTGATGATTTTTCAAACATTTATTTAGCCTTATATGAACACAAAATACCTTCATAATAAAATATGTGGATTAGATGGAATTCGAGATGCTTAACTTGAAACTACATTTAGGTTTTTTTTCAACAGTTCAAAATTTTATTTATGTTCGTGTCCAATATTTCGTCCTAAAAAGACCGATGTACTTGATATACTTAAGTATATTTCACTTTAAATCTAAAACAGTATGTACGATAGATACAACTGATACACCAAAAGCTGCGAGATAAAAATGTCTTAAAAAATTTATGATTTTTTCTTTTTTTTAAGTGAAGATATCAAAAATTGTTCAGTTATTATTTTTTCTTAAAGCTGGTATTGTTACAAATAAAATATATCATATATCTTCACAATTTATGTACAACCCATAATTTTATTCGGAGATAAGTGAAAATATAACTACAATTAAGTAGAGACACAGGCAGGGGCAGATTAGAACTTTTTTAAAAATAAATCTATAACTTCTAATAGGCTAAATGGATTCACATACGATTTGTGAATTGTACCATTTCTGGAAATTTATATGAGAAGAACCTTACATTTTTACACGGGGTTGTCATGGGAGGTTTCTAATTAACCCCTTGGGATAGTTCACAGGGCTGGTGTTTAGGTTTCATTGAAACCCAAATGGATAAAACACCACGAATACTGATGAAGTGTATGGCGGTACAGAAAAGACGTATTACATTCTGCTGGTGTCTAAAAGAGACAACAAGGCAATTAATGATTGTAAACTTGTTTATGGTCCTTTGAACCGGATGTCGGATTAAGACACTATGTAGTCACATATTTAACAGCGTTTACTATTTACGATTGCAAACTTGTTTAACTGGTTTAAGAAGATATATATATATATTTTTTTTATTTTTCTTAGTGTCTTGTTACTTCTGTTTATTTTTGCTGGTTATGAATGCCGAATGAATTTTAATGATTCTGGGGTAGAGGCAGCTACCTCAATATCTAATGAGGGTGTCCCTCACTTCTCCAAAAACGGAAACTGAGAAAAAATGCTGCAACAAAAGTGTTTTTGTTTAGAAATTTTTTTCTACTGATTTTCTGTAATTTTTCAACCGATTTTCAAAAAACAAACAAATTTGGAAAATAATTAAAATTACCTTTCTAATTGCTAAAAACATAGTACAATTATTGCCGCTAGATGGCTCAAATGTCTTTTTTAATGCATCAAAATACCCTATATGTGCAAATATTATGACTTCATATGCTTAACAAAAATACTCGCCGAAAGGATTTGTACAAATTTGCCGAATATCATTTGGTCGAATTCTGGAAATTTCTTCAATAATAAATATAAAACTATTTGAAATTAGAAAAGAAACAAACATTTTTCAAGCAATTAAAGATTTTTATATCAGATGTATCATAATTGAGAGCTCTTTAGCTTCGCCTCTGAGGGTCTTTGATCTCCCTTCCAGACATAATATTGTTCAGTTCTATGCTATGCCTAATACAGTATCCAATTAATCGGGCTTTCCGATTATTCGGTTTATTTGACAAATAATTATTCGAGGTTTTAAGTTTATCGGTTAATAACCGATTAATGTCAAATTATTCGATTAACCGAATAGTTTTAGCAACACATATTAGACATATAAATAATACTATTTATACAATTTAATTTATTGGAATAGTTACTTAGAAACTTAAAGTAGATAATATAGGGTTTATCTTATTAGATCTACCAACCATTTGCTTCAGAAAAGTGGACTTTAGGTATATTACTATAAATGTAATTCGAATTCAAGTTTAATAAATCATTATTTTCAATATAACTTTTCTTATTTTCTATGTAAGAATTATATCTTGTTATAAATATTTTGTCATGTTCATGGCCTTATTATCCTTGCAGGATCCAAAGCAAATAATATTGTCACAAGTTAAAGAATTTATAAAATTTTTTATCTTTTATTGTCGCATTTTGTTAAATAAAGAGTCCCAGTAAACGAATAATATTCCGAGGAGTAAGTAAGAATCGAAACGTGGGATCCAGAAATAGTGCAAAGTCGGATGATTATAATAAGTGTTTCATTTTTGATACCTATTTAGTGATAAGAAAGTCATGAATAGTAAAATTGTGTTTTATTGACACTTTTATTAAGTGTGAAATAATACTTTGGAAGGTAGGATCTATTATATTTATTTCAGAAATGATGTTGACATAAATTTGAATTTAAAATAAAAAAATTATTAAATTATAACTAGATTACGGTTAATCGGTTGTTTGACACTAATTATTCGGTTTATTTGTTATTCGAAAATAGACAGTTTTCATTTATTCGAACAGTTAATCGACCAAAATTAATCGGATGACCGAATGGCGGTTAATCGATTGAATACCCTAATGCCTATATAAATTTCTTGCAAATCCAACCAACCGAACTGACTTATATATTTTATTATGCCATAATGGGCAATTTGAACAGACTTAGACTATAGGTTGTGATAGCTGTCGAACAATAAATGTTTGAAAGCTATCAGTACGTGTAATATTAACCGTGTATTTGATTGCAAATTTTTAGGAAAAACACGATGAAATATTTAATATCAAATATTTTCACAATCTGAACATAGTAGTAAAGTTTTATTTGTTTATTTTTTTTAATTCAAAAATTTACTTATGCAGTTATATATTTCATCCACTTTACCATGACCCATTTTCTCATTAAATGTAACTTTTGTTTTACAAGTCCTTTCGTGCAGCAAGTGGTTGTCGTTTATATTACTTGTATATTTTTGTTCATTCGTTTATTACTGCAGCTGCAGTAATATTATTGTCCTGATTTTTGTGGCTTTAGGATAGTGTTAGTGTAAAATACTCTCATATTTAAAACTTTTATTTTTTTATTTTATTTTGCTAAATAGTTTTTTTTTTCCTACCTCTCTGCATAAACTCACAAAATTTTTATTCATATTTTTAGCAAATAATTATGAAAATAAATATTAATTAAAATTTCATTTATTATAAAAAATTTTGTAAATGTAAAATACCATAATTTATGTAAATCATCACTTAATTATCATGACCAAAATATATAAATTTTTCTATTTTTGATTTTAAATTAAAAATAATATTAAACTATGGTGGCTTGGTGGTTTTTAATGATAACTATAAAATTAGGTTTTTGGAATTTTTTATTTTTTAAATTAATAACAAAATTTTGGTTTTAAATTATTTGTTATTAAAAATAAAATTATTTTTATTAAAAAATATCTGGTTTTATGATTATTTGGCAATGAGAAAATATAATAAATATTTAAAGTGATTTTAAGAACAAAAATATTAAATGTGATAAGAGACAGAATTAATTTATTTTTGATTTGGGAAATTTTGAATTTTTGCATGATTCAGTAAATATAATTTAATGGTAATAAAATTATTATTACCTAGGAAAAATGTATTAGTTCTACAATTTATTCCAGAACACATTAAAATAGCCTGCACTTGTTCTTCTTTGGCGTTACGACCAATGATTTTTGTTTGAAACTATTACCTCCAGAACTAGTTCTTTAGAAGTGTTAGCTAGCCAGTATCGATTCTATGGAACGGTTCTAGAACTAGTTCCTTTATTAAAGATTTCTGTTTAAAATCGTCACATTCAGAACTAGTGTATAGAAGCGTTAGGGAACGGTTTCAGAACCAGCCTTTTAATTTTTATTCCAACAGGTTATTTTCTAAAGCCCTCTTTAAAAATCAATTTAAATTTGTAAATACTTTTTTTAATTTTTGAAATTTATCAAACTTTTAATACAAGTTTTTTAAACAGTTCTATGTAGTCATTCGCGAACTATTTTTTTTTTTTTTTTTTCAATTAAAAATTCAATTTTTATTAATCATTTTTGACTGATAACAATTAAATTAATAAGAATAATATTTAAATTCTAAACCCGCTAAGCCTTTGGCTTGACACCAAGATAATAAAACTAAATAATAATAGAAAAAATAAATAAATAATAAATATGTTTCATTGTGAACTCATGAAGAAGCTTTTAATGAGTTTTTTCCTTTTATACTCATTCCTTGTGTTGATGATACTTATAGGGATCTTGTTNNATATTTATAGGGATCTTGTTAAGTATAGTTGGTAAACAAACGGTTAACGTATTGCGTCCGTATTCATTGCAGAAACGTTCTACTTTATATTTCCCTTGCGCTCGACGTCGAGTATTGTAGGCGTGATCTAGTGCAAAAAATTGCTGTTGTTGTAGAAGTCATTTGCAAGTGTTGTAAAGAAAATGCTATTGATGTTTAATATTTTTATTTATTTTTATTATTTTTTGTATGACTTTTACATCTCAGGAGTGATGTAAAAGTCATACAGAATTAGTTCTTAAGCACTAGTTCTCTAAAACATTATTTAAAAAGAACTTAGAACCACAAACAGGTTTTACACCATTGGTATCAGAATTAGTAGTGATATCACTAGTTCTGAGGATGTTGTAAAAGAATCTGAAGTGGTTCTAATTACACCAGTTGTAGCACTAATGATTTTCTAAAATTTTTCCTGGGTATTATTATTATTATTATTTTTATTATTATTACTACTATTTTTCATAATGAAATATTTTTATTTTAAAGGAAATTGAAATATTTGCATTTATTTTATATTACATTTTTAATTGCTAGTGTTGACAACTATCTTTATTTTTTTCTCTTTCTAGGTATGTAAATATAATATTTTTATAATCAAATGCAAGCGTAAGTTTTTTTATAGTTAAGTTTATTATATCGATATATTTATAAACAAAACCTTAACAAGTTTACATACATTTACATTCTGGTTCCTCAAGAAGCTCATTTTATAGATCCTTTATATGATTTCGATTATAAATATTTCAACAATAAAAATAAATTGAATATATTTTCAAGATATAATTACGTTACTTAAAAAAACGTTTCAGTTTTTTGGGTGGAAATACGAAAAAAAAAGAGAATTTTGCCACTTTTGATGCAAGTTGGTATTCTTGAGGATGTTATGTTATCATTATTAGAACATCCTATATAAACATATTATATATCACTGAATTGGTAAATAACTCTGCTTTTATATTTTTGTAATTGTCTGTCTATTTTGCTAAAAAAAAAAATGAAAATTTTTTGAATTTTTATTTTTTTCTTTCAAAAAATTATTGTTTTTGAAAAATTGCCAAACATAGGTTATTGAAAATATTTTATTGATTTTTTTTAACAAAAAGAAAATTGTTTTATATTTTATGCAATACTTCACCATTAATAGTAAAAATATTATGCTAATATGCTTTAAATATGCTTTTAAAAACAGACGTTTTAAAAATTGGCTCTTTTCATTAAATCTCTACTCCTGCATTCGTTTAAGGCCAGACGGAAAGCAGTTTAATGCAAAATTAATCTAAATCTATTTATTAAAAAAATGTTACACATGAATTGAAAAAAATCTGCACAAAAATTTTTTCAATTAACGCAATTGTTTAAATTTTTATCAAAATTTAATGAATATATTCAAGTAGAAATAAAATAAA
>MINK01172887.1:610-36937 GCA_001735545.1 Phormia regina
GGGAGGAAAATAGAATGACTTTCACAACTATTTCCTTAAATTTTATGATTTAGTACAAATCTTCCATTAAGAGTTATAATTTTGGGGAGGGAAATTTCCTTTTTTTCCTTCCCGTGGATCCGAGCTTGGTCAAGAGCCTATCCGCTATAGAGCCTGTTACTGTAGCAACCATTCGATTTCATACATTCTATGTATTTGGTGTACTTAAAGTGTAATTCGGAGTTCACACACAGCAATTTTTTCATGCTTCAAATCTGCCTTTGTAGGCGAGAGAGGTAAAGAAAGTATAAAAGCTTAATATTTCCTTCTCTTCTCTCTTGTAAGAATTCAGAATTGCAGCAAGAAAAATTTCTAATTGTCCTTTTTAAAGAAATTTCATATTTTTTTACATTTAAAAATTTTAACCGCAATTTTTTGACAAATGTTATTCTCAATTTAAAATTGAAAAAAATTGTTCATATCAATAATAATTATGATTTTTTTGTCACTTTTAATAAATATTATATCAAAATTGTTGGAACACATGTTTTACAAATAATTGATTTGCAAGCATTTTAAAATAGAAAAGATCATGGAATAAATTTTAGAAACTGTTTTTATAATTCATTAAAAAAATAATAAACAAATTTTAATTATTTTATATTTCGAAATTTAAGGAGACATTTTTTGCAAAGACTATTCTAAAAAACGTGAATAAAACATGAAAGCTCAAAAATGTGTTTTAGTTTTTTTGTGTAATTTTTGTGTTTATGAATTCGGAAATCACCAATTAAGAATAAAATGTTTTTGTTTCTAATCCTTGAAGCATATAATACCTGTTTTAGTAGGTTAAAACAAAAAAGTTTTACATTTCTGTTTACCAATCGATAAAGTGAACAGTCTCAAAACCGTGAACAACATCGGTAAAATTAGTTCACGTTTCCGCGAGTCTACTGTATTTTTTTCGTTAAATATTTTGACTTAAATAAAAAACAAAAGGTAATGAATTTGTTAAATTTTTTGAGTCTTTAATTTAAAAAATATATAAAATTTTGTAAAATTAGAAATATATTTTAAATATGACAATAAAAATTATATATTCTTCGCCTGTATTGTAAATGGTATATTTAATTTATTTAATTTTTTAAATCGTTTAAAAGATCATTTTATTAAATCTAGCCCCAAGTATTGTCAGCATTATATCAAATACAAAAATCCTATATATTACAACTTTGACTTTGATTAAAATAATTCATATTTAAAAATAACATTAAAATTTGTAAAAAAACGATTTACAAGACATTTTCGAATAAAAATACTTAATAGAATATTAAGAAAAAAATACAAAAAAAAAAAAAAATAAACACATTTTGGCAGATGACGTGTAAAAAGAATCATAAAAAACTGCCAACTGAAAATGTGTGTATAATTTTTAATGCAGTTTTATTTTTCGCTAAAAATCTCGACTGCATAAATAGCATTTTTAATACGAGTAGTAAGTAATAAGCAAAATGGGCAATATTTAGATTTTTTTGTTTATGAAAAGCAAAAAAAAAACAACAAAACAAAAAAATATTATTTTAAAAAGAAAAAGATTTTTAAGAAAATGCGCTTTTAAAAATAATGCAATTTTTATTTATTTTTGCATTTTTTTCATGAATGATAATAATGATGATGATAATGATAATAAAGATTATGATGATGTTTTGTTTAAAAATTTTTGAAGGTTACTTATAAAGCAAAGCAATGGGTGGGTGTTTTGTGTTTTTATAAATAATAAAAAAATATATATTTTATTTTTTTACATATTTTTTTTAAATAAATAAATACCTTAAAGTCTCCTTTCTTTAAACTCCAACTCCAATTGTTAAGGAGGTTTTATTTTACTTTCTTTTACTGGTTCTTTTTTTAATTTTCTTTCCTTTTTTTAAAGGTTTAATGTGTATTTTTTGTGGTGTTTTATTTCTTCTTTTATTTTCTATATTTCTTACGCATGACCAAAAATTTTATATTTTATATTTTTTGTTTAGTTTAGTTTAGCCACCAAATTCTTTCCTTTTTCTTTCTTTTGTAACAAACAAATAAGCAAAAATTTACTGTTATTTTAAGATTGTAATTTATAATTTTTTTTTATCATGTAACTTTTTATAATTATTTTCTTTAAACACCTTTTTTAAATAAAACACTTTTTTATATTTTTTTCAATATTAATTTTTTTATTTGTTTATTAATTTTTTTTTATTTATTTATTTTTTTATAATACGTTTTCTTTTTTCAAAATATTTCTAGTCTTTCCACCTTAATCCTTAACGTTTAGAGGCTCTGAGCACGACTAATATTTAATTTTGCTCAGCATCATTTAATGTAGTAAATGTAATCAAAAGATATTACAACATCTACAACAAAAATAATCTCTAATAATGCTCCCTGAGTATCCAAAAATCATATATAGAAAATAAAAACAAAAAAAAAAAATCCCAAAAATTATCAAAAACAAACTTTCTAAGCACAAACAAAATTTTGTATACAAATGCACTTAGTGCATTTTTACAACAATGTGGTGCTTCTCTCATTGATTTCAATTAATTATGTTCTCTAATTTACTCTTTTGTATACTCTCTTTTATTTAAAAAAAAAACATCTTCTATTTCCATTTACTTGCACAATTGTAATTTCTGCTCCCCCTACTCCAAAAAGCAAGAAGGAAAAAGTCCCTTTAGAAACTTCTTTTCCCCCGAAAGTATTTGTTGTGATGTTAAAATTTCAAATCAGGGATGGCAAAATTTTACTACTAAATGTTAAGATTTTTTCAAAAAAGTAATAAATGCTTTTTTTTAACGAAAAATTGCAAATTAGAGACATTGTTTTGTGTAAAAATTTGTTTATTATTAAACATTGTGTCTTAATTATATTATTTATACTATATACCATTTGCACCACCTTTAGCTAGAGAAGTAGCTAGTTGAAAAATAATATTTATAAAATTTCAAAAATATTTTTAGATCTATCATAAATTAAATTTCTTTAAAACAAATCCTGTTAATCCCTTTAACAAATTCGTTTAATTTTGTCGAAGTTTTTAATTACAACATATTTGTTACTTTAATTTCTGTCAATATACAACTTGTTTGTCTGCAAGTCTAACGTTCTCAAGATTTATGGCATTTATTACATTAAATTAATGTTCATATGTGAGCCTGTATATATATATGGAATTGATCATTTAACCTTATGGTTATATAAAATTAAATTATACTAAATCTTTAAAAAATATTTACGATTACAATTTGAGATATTATTACTGTTTACTCTGTTTATACGGTAATATAGCCAGATGAATGGACAGACATCGGAAAATTGTTTATGAGTAACAAACATCAACTCAGGTGGCTGAGTTTTGGAAAACTTTAAAAAGGTGTAAAACTTACTGTTTTGATTATTAAGTCCAAAAGTTTCTAAACTCTTATTTATAATTTCAGAAAATTACCTTTAGGGCAGGGTAAGCTCCATGACATATAATCACTTTTCCAAGAAATTATGGACATATACTATTAGATTTTAGAAAAAATTGAAATATAAAAGTTATCTTCAAGTTGTAGCTACATGAATATTAATTTTAAAAATCTGTTACAGTGTTTATACGCATCTTTTACTCTAGATTAAAAATAGTGCGATTTTACTTGCGAGTTAGTGAAACATATTGCAAATAATGTTTATAACTTTGGCAACTCCTTTAACGATTTTTTATCTGGCAAAACAATTTTTAATATCGTTATCAAGATTTAATAAATGAAAGTTAAAAAAACACAAAAGCATTTGCCAAAATTACTGCTGACCCTATTTTTATTTTTTTTGTCTTTGTCTTTGTTTTATATTTATAAATGTCAATTTTAGTTGCAAATTTCATAATCGGTCCAGAATTGATCATAGTTCCCATATAAACTTCTCTTCTGTATATTATATTAACGTTCAAAAGTCCCATACGAATGTTGGTATATAAGTACGATCCTAACCTGGTGTGCTTCGCTGCCCCTTATTAGGCGATAGCAACTATTTACTACCGTCAAAGATCCAAGATCTACATAACCTATAACCACTACCGCCACAGGTACCATCAGTGTGTCAAATTTCGTGAAAAGCCGTTTAAGGGTTTTAAAAAGGGGATGGAATGTGGGCGTAATATCCAATTGATATATTTCGGAACTGCCTAAGTGCATAAAATTATAAATTCATTATTCTGACTTTATATATTTTAATTTACATTCAGTAAAATTGTTAGTCTACAATTGGTTATAGGTCTAATGTAAATTTACTTCTCGAATTTTTATGCCCATGTCCGACTATATATTTCTCGTTTTCATAATATTTGTTAACTAAAACATTTATAGGCTAAAGATCTTTTTAGACAACGAAGTTCACTTTCTAATTAGAAAGTTTCATACCAAGTGAAAAACTTGGTATTAAATTTCGATAATATTATTTCGCTCAAAATACTGGTCCGATAGGAAAAATATTATATACAAATTATTAATTATAACTATTTTCTAAATATGAAGTATCTTCTGCAAATTTATACCATTTCCATTTATAAATATAAATATATTTAATTATGAAAAAAAATATATTTTTTTCCTTAGAAATAATTAAAATATTTCCATTTATCCATTCCTGCTCCACTACTCGTATATGTAAATATTGAGCATCGTCTCTAATATTTAAATAATTATAATTATAAAAATTAAATGTAGTATTTTGTTTTTGACTTTATTTCAGTTTCCCCCAAAAAACAATTGAACACGAAAAATTTATTATATGCTGCATATTTTGTATCTTTTTCTCTCTTAAATTTTCTAATTTTGTGCAGAAGTGCATGATAATTTTTCTTTTCATCTCTTTTTCTCTCTCCCTCTCACTCTCTATCTAAAAATTTCAAATTTTCTCTATTTTGTCAATTTTCAAAATTTTCGCCAAAAAATCTTATTAATATAACGTATATGAGTTGCATTATTATATGTATACATATTATGTCTGTGTTAAGGTAGGAGTTGGTGTTAGTGAGCTCGGTTGTTGGTCTATTGTTTTTGTCTATATTATTCCTGTTTATCCTTTTGAGCATCACAATATCCTGCTGCTGCTGTTATTACTGCTGTTGTTTGTTATTTTATTCTTTTACATTTTTTTTGTTTTGTTTTTTCATTTTGCTTTTATTGTATGGTATAGAAAATAAAATTATTTGGAGGATATTTTTTGTTGTTGTTGTGTTTATATACATATATATATATTTTGTCGGGCATTGTTGTATGTATCCGTTTAACGCGTGCCTATATTTTCATCTATTTTGTTTGCATCAGCACAAAATTAAATATGTTTTTTTTTTTTATTTGTGTTCGGGCCATTTCTATTTTGTATATTTTTGTTGTTGTCCGTTGTCCTTTTTTTGGGGAGCATTAGAAGGAAATTAAAAAAAAAAGAAATTAATTAAATTTTTTTAAAGGCTTTAGAGATTTTTAGAAAATGTTAGTATTGGAATATATATTGAAGTTTTATTTAATGAGTTTAAAATTTATTAAATAGTTTTAATGATTTTTTTAAGGATTTATATATTCTACTGGTACTAAAAGTATTAGTACTATATTTAGTAATTATAGTACTTAATTCACTTACCATATTATTTGCTAAATAATGACTGCTTTATGCATTATCACTGACTCAGTTATGTTTAAAAACTCCATAACCCTCGCATTCATTTTTAGGCTCAAAAACTCAGTATTGGTGTAATGAGAAGTTATTAGATGAGAGTATCTTTAACTTCATTTTTTGGGTAAATCATAAAAAAAAGTATCACAAAGTTTCTTCTTGGGAAATGTTTCTACGTTCAATATTATAGAGAATTCAAAAAGTACCATTAGATGTATGAAAAAGTAATAAAAGGTTCTTTTATATTTGTTCACATTAACTTAGTGCTACATTTAGTTTATAGAATAGAAAATATAGAAAGTACTTTTTAAAAGGAGAAAAAGTACTAGTTAATTTGCCTTGTGTGAATTCTACCAAAAAAAGATAAAAATATATATCCATAAAGTGTAATTTGGTGTAACTCAGTTTTACACCTTTACATTTCTTTATGTAATGCATTACAAAACAAAAAAGTACCATGTACTTAATTTTTCACCGTACAACAGATATATATAAATTGAATTTTAACGATTAAATGTTTAAATTTATATATTAGGTACAGATATAATTTAAGCGACATTCAATGTATATATATTTGTTTAAAAAAGTTCCAAACTATTAACCTATATTTGGTACTTTGGTTGTCTATTTCCAAATCACATGCCATTAGTTTATTTAATGAGACTAAATTAACAAACCAATATTTAAAATTTTATCAACATTTTCTCAATGTGTTTGAATTAAACTTAATAAATTTTTTCTTCTCCATTTTTATTACTTAATTCCAAGTAACTCTGTGCTAAGTTATGATAAAATCTGTGATGGTAGGACGATCTAAAATATTTATGTTTTACCATAAGGGAATTAACTTAATGTACCTTTTTTGTGCAATATTATTTTTATTTAACCAAATATTTCCAATTTCTAAATTTATGCTCTGACTACATTAACAGATATTTTCGGATTTAATATTTCCGATTTTAAAGAAATTCCTGGTCCAAAAAAAAGATGTTTTAAAAAAATTTCATTTATAAAATTTAATTTTAGTATATATTATGTTACATAACTTCTAAACTAATCTGACATTTTACATTGTCATTAACAGGAGTTAATATTATGTAATTTAAAAATATAGTTTTTAGATAAATACAAGTTCAATTTGTATATGTATAATTTTGACCTTTGAACTTTCGAATTAAATCAACTTAATTATTTTTAAGACAATATTTAATGAGGTTTGATCTTTAGAATGATATAAAAATTAAGTTATAGTTCAGAGGTTATAAGTAATTCGATTTTATTTGGGTTTATAACTTCTTAACTATTTGAATCTTCATTTGTAAACATAGAAGATACTTCAAAATTTTTTAGATTTTTTTTCAACTTTAACCTTTGAACTTCTGATGCCAAAAAAAATATAAATATCGTTTTAAAAGTAATTTATTTGCTTTTAATATGAAATTAAATTTGGATTTCTACCATGCACTGTGGGCCTGTACCGAAAATTTTTGGAAATAAATCTGTAACGTCTGATCGGCTGATTGGAATTGGTATAAGCTTAGCTACCAGAGGCGTGTAAAATGTTAATTTTGTGTACTCCAACAGATCTCTCAGGGGCGTAATTTATAAAACTTTAAAGTGACCTCTTTTCAGTTCTGTAAAAGATATTGATTTCAATCTTTTTCTATAAAACGAAGAATTATGTCAGCTGAGCTATGTTATTTACATGAAAAAATGGAATTTATACTTTTTATGATTTTTGCAATAAAAGTAAAAAAAATGTTTTTGGAGAAACTTTATCTGTAATAAAATCTTTGTTAACAAAGACATCTTAACGATATTTGCGATTAATATAGAAAGTGAAAAAAACTTGATAATTTATGTAAATGGAAACCCACAATTCCCTGAAAAAAGGCGGAAATCGTAAAAATCTTTTTTTTTACACTTTCGACTAAAAAATTCCAAAGTCTCGTAGATTTTTATTGAATAAGTATCAAAAAAGAGAACAACATATTATAGTTTCCCAGACTGTATTCCGTTTACCGATTAGTTCCTTGGGATTTTAGAAAATATAGACTAAAATCAAAACTTTCATATAAATTCTGCTTGAACTAATGGACTTTTTTTTTATTTTAAAGTCACATGCCTTTCAGAAAAGTACAAAATTATTATATGTTGTTAAAAAATTTATTTTAGAAAAAAAAAATGAAACGAAAGTAATTTTTGCCATTTTCAAATTTAAACTCGGTTAGTTTTGCAAATAACTCAAAAAATTTAAGAGGTAAATAGGAAATGCATGCTTTCAGATATTATGAAGACCTTCAAACATCCAAGCGATGACATTTTTTATGCCAAATTTAGTCTACTTTGATCTCCCTTCGATCGGCTGTTAGGTACCCCTTCCCAACATAACATCCCACCAAAAATAAAAAGAACTCATTTTTAAGAAATTGCATTTTCACTACTTCCAAAGTATCAATAGATATATATTTTCCAGATTTTAAAAAGTAATAAAAACAACATCCAAAGAAGTAATTAATAATTTATTCAAAAGATATTTTTTCAAATATTTGTAACGAAAATTAATTTTATTCAAAAAATGTATTAGTTTATATATAAATTAAATGGAGTGATAAAAAAATTTAAAGCATCAGTTTTTCATAACATCGTGGGCATGATTTTCTATTTATTGAATAAGTATAAAAAAGAGAACATCTTCCCATAAAAAGCCCATGTTAAACTCATTGGAAATAAGCCGAATTTGCACTACTTCTGGATTACAAGTTCAGGATCTTATTGCCTTTTTTGGCTGTTTTTGTTTTTTGCTGGAATACTACGTTACGCATATATAAAATTTCATGCAAATCTAATCAGTCCAACAGAAGTTGCAGATTTATTTCCAAAAATTGTCAATTCTGCCCCATTGTACCATGTACTGTTTAGAAGTTAATTGCAATTAAACAAGTTTACATTTGTTAAGTTTTAAGGGATTTTTGTTTTTAAATCGCCACATTTTTTGATCGAGTTCAAAAACACTTCCAATTGCCAATTTGTACTAAATGTTAATTTTAAAAATTTTTTAGAAACAAAAATAGTATTTTTAAAAACAATAACAAAATATATTAAAAAAAAAACTATTAAAAACCTCTTCAAAATTTCATTCAAATTATTTTCTATTAAAAAAAAAAATCTTTAAAAACTTATTAAGATATCTTTGTTTTTTTCTGTTCAACACATCAAACCTCATTAAAAAAAATGTCTTTGTCTTGGAAAAAAAGATGTTTTGTATTTTAAAAAAATCCTTGAAATTCTTCAATCAAAACAGCAAAATAAACCATATTGTCCACTCGACTCTAAAACCAAACAAATCGGCTTAAAATTCAAGATGCACTCATGTCACATAAGTACATAGTCCAAACAATAAAAAATGTTTGAATAAAAGAAAAGTGCGCCAAATATAAATATTTTAAACAAATCAAAGGAATTTTAAAACAAAAATTTGCTGCAACAATGATAAACAAATTAGAATATATTAAAAATTCTTAAATTCCTGTCAACAAACAAAATACAAATTTAATAAAGATTTTAAAAGAGAAAACTCTTCAAAAGTAATTCAAAAAGCCGACTGTTTGTCAGAGAAAAATATTAAAGATTGAAAAGAAGCGCACAAGCGTAAAACATGATTTTGAAAATTTGCATGTTTTTATGTGATGATTTTAGAAACACCCTTATCTAAACAAGATGTTATGTTAAGGTTAAAGATCATTTAAGATCATGATCTTTAAGATTGTTTTTTCTTCTCTTCTCTTCTCTTTGTTATAGGATTTTGAAAATGATAATGTTTTGATTGAGGTTTTAAAAGTTTTGATATTATCTTAATTAGCTATTGCCATACATAACGAAGCCAGGTCAAAGTTGAATAGGTGATTACTTAAAGATCAAGTGATCTTTGTAAGGGTAAAGAAGTCTTTATTATATTAAAATCATTAATTAGAATTATAAGTAACACAATTAAATAAAAAACGCTGGATAATTTCTTTAATTTAAATTATAATTTTAGCTCTATTTTAATCACCCTAAAAACATGATCATCAAAATTGTCTTACGTATAAAATATAGTTAAAAGAGCATTAAATTAAATGACTTTAGTACTAAAACTTTTATTATGAAAAGAATCCAAAATTTGTTTAAATTTCAAATCTCTATATTAAATCAAAATTAAACATTAAGTAAATTTCTTTTACTTTTATTTACTCTAACTAAAAGTACATACCCACAAATCCTTTTTCATCCGAGAACCGCCTCCTTTTTTCATCTCCTTTCCAAATTAGTTTTTTTCTTCTTCTACATATTTAATCCATTCGCCTGGCACATTCTCGTTAATTTGTTAATTTTCCAATTTTCGATTTAAAGATTTTGCATAATTTTATGTAAATCTCTGTTGAACTTTGACACACACTCTCCCTCTCTCCCTTGGCACAACAGCAGCAGCACGCTTAGAAAGAACTAAAAATAAAAAATATACTAATCACATGATCAAGCACAACAATCCTCGTTGATCTTTGTCTTAATACTGATCCGTTTCGCTAAGTTACGCACATGTTGCGTATGGCAAAGGATCAAGTTAAATCCTGCTCAGCTTAAAATAAAGACCAGCGAGTAAATTATTAAATTTGCATGACATTTTTCGCGTAATATTGGATTAAAAAGAAATGTTTTTCACATTTGTTAGGCTAAAAGATCAAACAAGAGATTACAATAGTCATAGCACTTAAATCTGGAGCATGACTTTTGTGTGTGTTTGTATTTTGTCTTTAAGTTTTTTTTGCTTAGCTAGATCTGGATTAATGAATAAGCCGCGAAATATAGGCGCAGGCTAAATTTTCTTTTGAAAATATTTGAACATTTACAGCTACCTGCTATTCGAGTTGATATTATTAAAGTGAGTCTAACCGTTAATCCTTTCAGCGGTTAAATCCTGTTGCTACGATTTAAATCCGGTACCGTGTGTATTTTCTAATCCGGTTTAGTTTAAATCTCAATGATCAGTCCTACTAATTACCTGTGTGTGAGTGCGTATTTGTTAGTGTATTTGTAGTGTGTGTGTAAGGATATTAACTAAATATTATTTAAAAATGTTTTGTAGGTGTTTATGTGGAGGTTTAAAATAAGTTATTGGCTGGTTAGTTGGGTTGCTTAATGTTTATACTAATTGGTGTTAATTTATTCGATAAAGAGAAAAATATTGTTGGATTTAAATTTTTTAATATTTTAGAAATTGTTGCTTAACTAGTAACTAATTTAGTCATTTGAGATTTCTTTTTATCAAATATTGCTTTAGATTATAAATAATCTTTATATTTCTCCAAATTGTTTTATATTTCTTTTAAGCAATTAAAAATACTATGGAACTTTACTAGTAATATGGAGTGTTTTGGCAAAATCAGTGAAATTTTTNTATACAAAAATTTTAGGATTGTTGTTTAATTAATTTTTTATTAGCCTATTTTACATAGAAATATGTTGGAAGAAATTATTCATTTAAACTACTACATGTTATTCATAAATACTAAGCCTCTAATACATTTTTTTTGTGGAATTGTCTCTAGTTCTCACGATAAATCGCGGTTTGAAAAATTAAGTAGGTTGCACTATATATTTAAGCATATCTCGAAAATTGCTTGTCTGATTTCTACAGTTAAAAAATTGAATAGAATTATTTTTTAATTAAATATTTTGTTTCAAAATTGAAGGCCTCATTTTGTAAAGCGACGTGTTATCAAACGTCAGAAATTTATATGGGAAAAAATCAAATATTAAAAGCTTTTCATTATTTTTCATACAAAATTCAAACGTTTGAAAACGTTTCGTTTTACAAAATGTAAGACTTATTTTTTTAATATATAAAATTTAAAATCTTTGAGGAAATATCTAAATTATAATTCAATTAAAAATAATTCTTATTCCATTAATTTATATTCAATTATTTGAATTATCGCTTATGAATATTTTTAATTTATTAATTAATTCAATTAATGAGTGTGTTCGAAAAAATCTTAACATATATATAAAAATCAATAATTTAGAAATGGAAGGTCTTAGAGTTTTGTGTATTTTTATATTGTATAACAGTTTACAGAAAAATATAAATTTATAGTTCTTACCACAACTTATAAACTCGTTGAACTTTTCTGATAACATTTTGATAGCTGGTTCATCCATCTCCTTTTAAAATCTCCTTTATTTTGAAACACCTTTTTGTGCTCTTTAATTTTCTTTTCACAAGAGTCCAATATCTCTGCCCAGGTTTTAGCTACGAACAATTTGGAGAATTAACCTCTTTGGGCATATTTATTGTTATGGTTCCACTCCCGAACTTCTTTAACGTAGTGACATGATGCCATATCGGACCACATTGTGCTTTCTAATGAATGAAAGACAACTTTTTTGCAAAAATTTTTTGATAATATTTTGTTGGTGTTTATAAAGCCGACTGTATAAATGACTTTGCGAGAACTGCATAAAGCTTGACAAACCAGAAATTTTTTTAAGAAATTTTGTCTGTGTTTGTGAGCATTATACAGTATGAAAACTTTGGTATGAAATTATTTTATTCCGTGGCTTATTCTATGCATTCCTGCCTTTCGACTTTAAATGCTTTCAACTCTGGATTAGCTTCAACTTTTCTTTCGACTTTTTTTTTCGTAACTAACAATACGAATATTTTTAATAATATATATTTTTAATAATATTGTAAAGAAATTAAATTGATAAATTAAATATCTTCTTTCAGGACATTTAATTTATTGGCCAATTTATTGTAGAACAAATTTTTTAATTATTTTTAATTTAAATTTTTTTTTTAAATTTATATCTCGTACACATTTTTCTTCACTCATTTTGATCAAATTCACAACAAATCATTAAAATTAATAACTGACATATTTTTCAAAAATAAATAAATCAAAAAAATTTTAAATATTGCCATTAGGCAAAACGTGTGTGTGTGTGTGTGTTTTTTTTTTCGAATGAACTCTTTAATTTATATTTAATTATTTTATATTCAATTCGTTAAATCTTCGCTTATGTATATTTACTTTATATTTGATCAATTTATTAATTAATTCGATTATAAAAATAATCAAAAGTCGTTAATTTGTTCACTTTTAGTACAAATATTAGAAAATAAGAATTTTGAGCACTTAAATAATTAATTGATACAATTAAAAATGTAATAGGATTTTACCAATTATTTTTGAAAATAGTATAATTGAGAACATTTTTTCTATGTACATACCATTTAAGAAATAAAATTTATATATGAGTTTATATTTTTTACATTTTTAGTTCATTCCATCATTTACTTGACTGATTCAATTAATTTATAAATTAGGATTTTTTCCTTTTTTTCATTTCCTTTTTGTACTGATTTTTAATTTTCACATTTTTTAGATTTAAACCAGATTTCTTGTACTTGATTTAAGTGCAAAATCTCAGGGAATAGACAAACAACTATTATTTGTTTGTTATTATTTGTTGCTGTATAGTCAATCACTCATTACTAAGTAAGGTATAAGGGTGACATTATGATCATCTTTAAGAAATATGTTGTATTTTAAAGAATTTCTTGACTAGACCTCTTATAGTTAATTAACTTATTTTATAAATAATATTTATGTAAAAAGAAATATTTTATAAACTATGTTCTTAAGTATATACAAAGTAAATATATTAGGATGAACACGCTTGCAAGCAGAGAAAATAAGTTATCGATGTTCTCAGCTCAAATGAAAATTTTCTTCTTTCTAATATCTAATATCTAATCATTTGTAAAAATTTTCCTTTCGTTAGCTAGATCAAAATATAGGCATTTTCTTCGATTTTTTCATATTTCTACCAAAGGGACAATATAAAAATTTGGTATCGCAAGAAAGGTCTTTGTGTCCTGCAATTAATGACCAATATTGTAATAAGTCCAAAATTAAAAAATATAAAATAAAAAATTGGTCGGACAAACACATAATTATTTTTATATACACATATATCGATGTGTATGTATACCTAACATATTTATATATTTATTGTAAATATGTATATTTATTGTAAATATGTAAGTATGTATATACATAACTACAAAACAACAACAATGGTTTTAAAGGCATATTTTAATAGAAGTATTAATTTTATATTTATTTGATATAAAATACTTAAAATTCGTAAATTTTCCAAAAAAACACACAAAATTCAATTGAGGTTGTGTCATTTGAAATATTTGTTAGAAAATATAATAATTTTAATATATTCAAAAATTTACCTTTAGAAACTTAAAAAATAAACACAGATACCACATACATGTACATACAATGCAATAATATATGAATGTATTAATGTGTATTTGTAATTATGTATAAAATAACATAAATTTATAATTAGTTCATTTATGTATAAACATACAAATGTTTATTTAATTATAATAAAGGTTCTACACATATAGACATACAAATGTATGTATGTATAAGTACTTTAGTAAATGTTTAAATTTATGTATGTATGTATATAAAATCATATTGTTTTATATGTACATACATACATACATATGTATGTATTAACTTATATTGTGTGTACAATAGTTAATATAAGTACATATGTATATTATAAAGGTATATACATACATACATAATTGATTTGTATGTTTGTCTGTATGTATGTATTTAATGGTACCCTAAGGGATTCAACAGGACTAACAAACTAATAAATTTGAAGTTTTTCAAAATGATGATGATTATAATGAATAATTATGTAAATATATGTATTTTTATTAAATATAAAATAATAATAATACAACAAACCAAAAACTAAACTATAATATATAAACAACAACTACAACAAAAATATATTAAACTAAAAAATATTTATTTACCTTTGAAGTGTTGCAATATGAGATGTTTTTTTCACGTAGTGGTCAACAGTTATGACGATATTAAGCCAATTTTAAGTTTTATACAAAATTACCAAATCAAAAAATTTGTAGTTATCTCAACGCAATCGAGTAGTTGTCTAAAATGGGAAGTGGAAGGCTTGGTGATCTTTGGTAAAAACATAAAAAATATAATACATGCTTATCATCTACTAAATTGCGTGAATTTTGTATTACTACTTAGTCCTTTTAGTCCTTATAATTTTATGTTATCATAAGTTCGATTTTGACCAACTATGTCTATCTAAATTGTTTTTATACCCTACACCACCATAGGTAGTTATGGCAGAGAATAAATTACCCTCTACCCATCTTAAAGTATAGCGTTTTTGAGTCGATTTACTGCACTAAATCATACAGTTTAAGGAAATAGTTAAGAAAATCATTCGATTTTCCTCCCCAAAAGCTTGAGCTGGATCCGCGCTTGCTGTAGACCAACATATAGCGCAATATATATACAAGAAACTATTTCATACTATAGACTAATTATAGCACAAAATAATACCCNNAAATGATGATGATTATAATGAATAATTATGTAAATATATGTATTTTTATTAAATATAAAATAATAATAATACAACAAACCAAAAACTAAACTATAATATATAAACAACAACTACAACAAAAATATATTAAACTAAAAAATATTTATTTACCTTTGAAGTGTTGCAATATGAGATGTTTTTTTCACGTAGTGGAATATTTAAAAGATCTCAAATCGATAACATAGAGTTTCAAAATGAAACTAAATTTCGGTAAATTTGTATACATGATATTCATAAGTACTTATTAGTCTCTAATCCACTTCTTTTGTATTGACTCCTTTCTTGTCTGATTTTATTCAAAAATATATCAAAAAGTTCTAAATAAAATTCAAGTCTTTATTAAATTAGTTTTCAATAAGGTCAACAGTTATGAAGATATTAAGCCCATTTTAAGTTTTATACAAAATTATCAAATCAAAAAATTTGTAGTTCTGTCAACGCAATCGAGTAGTTGTCTAAGATGGGTTAAACTATGCTGAATTTTTGGTTTATTTTTAAAAAGTGGAAGGCTTGGTGATCTTTGGTAAAAACATAAAAAATATAATACATGCTTATCATCTACTAAATTGCGTGAATATTGAATACCTACTTAGTCCTTATAATTTTATGTTATCATAAGTTCGATTTTGACCAACTATGTCTATCTAAATTGTTTTTATACCACCATATCTTAAAGTATACCGTTTCTGAGTCGATTTAACCATGTCCGTCTGCTTGGCTCGTCAACTGTCCATGTAAAGCTTGTGCGCAAATTACAGGTCGCAATTTTAAAGATAATTTAATGAAATTTAGTACATATGATTAACCCATTATTTCACCTGGCCCCTATACAAATGTCCTCCCGGAATAGAGTTTTAATGCTCACAAATACATAAAAAATTAAAATATTTTAATGACCAAATTTTAATGACCAAATTTTTTTTATGCCAAATTTCATGAAGATCGGTCCATAATTTACTATAACTCCTATATAAACCCCTTTTTTGGAAAATTACTTTAACGTGCATAAATCCCATGAAAATGTTAACGTCAATTTAATATTCCACACAAATAACACTTTTATAATTCAAATCGACAGTGCACAATTTTATGAAGTTTGGTCCATAATTTACCGTAGCTTCCATATAAGACCCAATTTCGGGAATCACTTAAAGTTCATAAAAACATGTGAATCTCAGCATCGACGTTATATTTTACACTTAACATAAGTATAGGCACATAATTGGCCCCTTACCGAATTTTGGTACACTCAGGCACGGATCCACGGGGAGGGAAAAAGTGAAATTTCCCTCCCCAAAATAAAAATGTTTAATGAAAAATCTGCACTAAATCATACAGTTTAAGGAAATAGTTAAGAAAATCATTCGATTTTCCTCCCCCAAAAGCTTGAGCTGGATCCGCGCCTGGGTACACTGGGGCAGTGGTATAGGGTAGCATATGGTCGGGCTTGACCGGCTTTATCTATTTCTCTCGTTTTATTTATTTTTAAGAATTCCTCTATTGAGGTTGAGGTAGACTAGGATATTTACAAATCGATCATTGACTTAAATGTCAAATCAATCAATATTTTTTTTTTACTTAAATTAACATCACATTTCCCTGCTACCCTTTAAAATAAACTAATATTTATATATGTATGTATGTATGTGAATATGATATTTAATAAATTTATTAGATATAGAAAAAGTAAATATTTAAGTTATATTAATTAGAAACATTTTTGATGTATATTAAAATAATAACAAAATTAAAAACAACAAAAAACAACCTAAATTAATTTTACTAAAAATGTTTATTTTAAAGGATTTTTATTAGGAAACAACCCTTAGCCCCTCAATCGAGAAAAAAATAAAGAATTTTTTTGACATAATAACTTGTATTTAGAATTTTTTTTTGTTTAATAGAAATTTAATGATTGTTACATTAAATAAATATGGAAAATATAGGGAAATATAAAATTTGAATAATAAATCTATTTATAAATTATGTATAATTTATATTGATTATTTAAAACACGCACACACACACATATAGACATATAAAACTATAAGTTAAATTTATTTTTGGAGGATTAAAAAGTAATGAATTTACTTTAGGTGTTTTAGAATAGTAAACAAATTGACAATTTTGACAGGCAAATGTCATATGGAAATTTTAAGTTTAATTTTAAAAATTGTTGGAATTTAAAAAAATTTCAAGTTTCTATTAATTTTTAAGCAAAAGTATGAACTTTTTATACAAGTATTTGGTATCTAGGAAAATTTTAGAATTTTCAACGGATTCAGATATTTATATGATTTTTTACAGCAATATTATTTAGAATTTTGGAAGGAATTTGACAAATATTTAAAAAAAAATTCTAGAGCCGGCAAGTAAAAAATAATAAGGAGATTATCATCAGAGATCAATATCTCTTTAATTCAAAGAGATAATGTACTCATGTAAAGAGTTTTACAAGAACCATCTATATATATAAAATATATTTTCTATTATAAATTAAATTTTATATTATTCTTTTAAAGTAAATACTAGAGAAGTGTCCAAATATATATGTTTATTTAAATCAATTAATTTTGTTATTAAGTGAATACAATTTCATAATAATTACAAAAATTTTATATATTAATAAAATGGTGATACTAATAAAAAAGTTCTCTTCCTCCAGATTACTTACTTTAACATAACCCCAATTTCTTAAAATATATTTTCGATAGTTAATAAATTTTTTTTGCTATAATGAAACCATTTTCATTAAACTAATGTAAAGCTTTAAAAATACTTTAATTTAAACGAAACAAATTTTCGTTCTTTTGTATTAAAAAAAATTCTTTAAACTACTAAAACCAATTTCATTTCCTTTGAACTTCGAGACAATTCCAAGATACCTTGAAATTCTTGGGAAATAAATAAAAATTCACAAAAAATATTTCCATTATCAACATGAAAAAAATGTTAAATTTTAAACCAATTTTAAAGAATTTTATTTATTATCACCGGATTAACTAGGAAAACTAGAGCAAGATTTTATAAAAATTCTATTGTTTTTAGCAAAAAAATAATATAATAATTCTTAACGAAAAACAAGTTGCTCTAATTTTTCATTGTTTGTAAATTATTTAACAAAAGCATGAAGGACATAACAAGGATCAAAATCTATTTCAACACATTTTATTGCGTGAATATTGAAATTTGTTTTTACTTTAAATGTTTTCCATTTAGTAGGGCTAAAGAGAGATAAAAATTAAAACTAGAAAAACAGGTAAATCCTTAAGACAAGACTCCTTTGTTAAGCTCTTAGATTAACAATGAAAATCTTTATGGAAATTTGAAAATTGTTGGTGTTTTTCTTTAACATTTATTGTGTGTATTTATTTATGTAGATCATATTTACAAAATATGCGTGTTAATGAGTCAGTTATGGTAAACATGTTATAATTTGTTATTTTTAGTCCTTTTTTTCTAATATTTATAATGAGTTTGTTCTACTACCACTACTACTATTCCTACTGTTGTTTTCTTTTAGACTTTAAACCAATAATTTAAATTTCGCCTTTAATTTTATTTGTTTTGTATATAGTTCGTACTGATCTGATCTTTCAGTTCACTTCACATTACTTTCTTCAACTTCAACTTTTTCATTTCTATGGTTTATGATGTCATTCGCGCGTTTTACCATGTCCTGCTCATTATCCTTGACCATAATTACTTTGGGTTTGCTACAACACAAACAAAATGCCTCTATACTCTAAATACACGTTCTAGTTTTCATTATTCTTTAAATTTTTAAACATGTTTTTTGTTTGTGTTCCTTTAGATTTAATTTAAATTTAAAAAAGGTTGTTTAGGAATTTTTATGGTTTTTTACTTCCGTTGAAATTTTGTCTTGTATTTTCTTTAGTTTAAGTTCTAGTTGCTCTCTTTTTTTATAGAGCAGGTAAATATTTAGTTAAATATTGTTTTTTTTTTCAAAACCATAAAAACCTTTAACCCTTTCATTTGTAGAATTTTTAGGAAAATTTCCTTTAGTGTCCTTGCACATGCAAATATTTCTACGAAGTATTTTTAATTTTAAAAACAAATGTGTGTTTTTTTTTTCTTCTAACAAATCTTTGTTCTGTTGTCTTTTTTATTTTTTCAATTTATGACGGTTTTTGTCCTATAGACATTTAACAAAAAACACATTTAGTTTGTTCTGTTTTGGGTGATTAGTTTACCGAATATAGTTCAAATTCCTATGGAAATAATAGTTATAGATTTTAAGCCTTTTTTTGTTGAAAACAAAACAATAAAATAAAAACTTAATTAGTCCTTTAAATTGTAACTCTTTTTTTTTTTTTTTTTTTTGAACATTAAATAAAAATATTTTAGCTAATTTCGAGGAAAATTAGTCATTTTATTTATTATATATTTAGGGTTAAAAAAGAAAAATATGTATTGGAATTCAAAAGTCTGAAAGGTTTACTTACACAAGCCTTTAATGAAAGAGGAGAATAATGCTGGAACATTCTAGAATAAAGGAAAAAGGATTATTATAAAAATATGCCCTAAAGGCTTTTAAATAAATAAATATGCTCTTTAAATAATATTTTTTCTTAAGTTAAAGAAAATTTTATTAGTAATTGCTGAAATAATATGTTCCTTTTGCACTTAAAATTATTAAACAAACTATAATGATTCAGGGTATCGAATTTGAAAAACGCATTTTAGAGCACAAATATCTATTGGATGCAATTTTTTTCTTAAGCATATAATATGCAAAATTATGCTCTTAATTAAAAATATTCTATTTAGGTTTCTTAAATATGTTCTTAAATAATAATTTTTTATATTTTCTTAGAAAATATACTTGCAAACATATAATATGCAAAAATATGCTGTTAGCTTTAATATATGCAAAAATAAGCTATAGCAAATGAAAGGTATGAGAGGACCAATATCCAATAATTTTGTAAATTTGAAGATCTGGAAAAAATATTGTTTTGTTATTTTTTTGCCCAAAAAGATTTTGTAAAAATATTTCAATTAAATCATTAAAATAATTTAAAATATTTTTTGTAATAAATACAAAAAAATCATATTTTATTATTTTATTAATAACTATAATGATTATAACAATTTCTCAAAGTATCACTTATTTCATTTATATATTATTAATTTATTAATTAATACAATTAATAAAGTAATTGAAATAGTTTTGTTTAATAAATCGTTTAATAATAATCAACAAGTCTAAAGAAAACAGAAAAAATATAGTCTAATACTAAAATTTATTCAAAGATAAAAATTATTCCAATTAATTTTTTAATTGTATCATTTAAACAAAACTCTAGTATTCTTATATTTTTTTTTTTACTAAAACTATTTATCGACATTTAAATATAATCAAAATAAATGAAAATTTGAATAATTTAATGTACTATTTTTTTTAATTCATTTAATTTCAATTAATAAAATAATTGGCTATTATTAATTTCAATTCAACAACGATTAATATCGTAATAGAAAATGTCAAATTTAAATTTTATTTGTTGGTATATTTCGATTTTTAAGTTATGATTATGAAGCACGGGGTTTATCAGTCAATGCGAATAGTAATTCGAGTATTACTTTGTACTATGCCCCTAATTCATTTTTTTGAATTGACTATTGACAGCAATGAATAGTAATTTAACTTTTATAACTAAAGATATTGTGGACAAGCCGTCAAATTTTCAGATTAGAGTAGAATTTAAATAAAATATTTAGGCTTCAATTGTGGAACGTGCCATAGGTAACAGTTACAATATTAGTACTTCTTCTGGGGGGTTAAAAAATAAATTTGCATAATTATTTTATTATGAGTTCAAAGGTCAACAATTGTGTTTAAAACCTTAAGATTATAAGTATTTGACAAAAGGTAATTAAGGGTAAGAAATCTAGGTAAATGTTTATACTTAGAAGTAACAATAATATGCAAATTTATACATCATGATTAATTGATATTTTCACATATAAAAAATAAAATCTAGATTTTAAGAAATTAGTTTTAAATTAACCACTAACTTTTGTTATTATTGATATCAGGGAGCTTTAAAATTTAATATTGAAAAGACTTCATGTACTAAAACAATAAGCCTATATCTTCTGGTTAAAAAGAAAATTGAAATTTAAACAAAAATTCCAGTTATATTAATTTATATTTCTTTTTCTCTATATCAAATTTTTGTAACGTATTTTATGTGAGAAATCTTTATTCTATTTTTAACCGCCAAAATCATTTCTTTTGTGCAAATTTTACACCTTTTTCTCTTCAACTTAACCTTATTTTAAAATTATTTTAAATACCAACCAAAAAAAAGATATATATAAATATCTGTCAACCCAACTACAAAACAATAAATAATAATACCATTTAAATAAGTGTGAAATTATTTAATCAATAAAGCAAAACCATTTTTCTTCAACTTCAAAACAATTAAAAAGGTCAGGCCAATAGTCACCACCCCAAAAGACGGACAAAGTGACCATAAAGTCTTATGTTTTACTTTAAGAAAAATTGTTAGGGTCAAAAGGAAAGCAATTTAAATAAGATTTTATATCGAGAATGACCTTTACGTTTTTAATTGTTTTAACGAATAAAAATATACCCTTATTTGAACATTTCTAAAAGAAATTTATAGAAAAATGTAACGTATTTTTTGGGTGTTATTTTTATTATTTTGAGAATATTTTGTTTTATAATTCAGATACATAAATTTATTTAGTAAAATTTTTTAGGAGTTGCTCAAGAACTTAACCTCTAACGTTTAGTGGTCTAAGATAGTTCACAATTTATATCTGTTTTAAATAAGTAATATTTCAAAGAATAGTATTTTTTTAATTTAAAGCTATGAAATAAATGATTAATACTTTAAAAATATTTTAGTTCTCTTAAATAAATATTTCCCCATATATAACATAATCATTAACTGTCTTATGTTTTCTTTAAAATTATTAAATTCCCTTTTCTCATGGTCAAAATTTTGTCCTAAAAGAAACCTATTTATAGCACCAAAGGTTTCCTTAGTAGATATCTTTTATTTTTCTTCAAACTATATTATTAACTCCTTTAAGGCATGGTTCCTCACGTTATTAATAATAATTATAATTATTAAGTAACAAAACCATTAACTTTCATTTGATCTCTTTAATATTGTTTTCCTATACACAAAACCTTTCCAATATTTTTCTAAGATTTCTATTGACAAGTCCAATTGTCACTTATCCAAAGGAACGTGCCATCTTCAATTAACACAATAAATTAATTTAAAAATTTGCATACGATTATTAACTTACCCTCATAATTATATATTACAGTAAATATGCAAATGAATAATTTAAATAATATATTGTTGTAAGATTTAAACAAATAAGGGTGTGTCTTTAAGAAATTATGACCCTATTTGAAGAAAATTAAAGCAAAATTTGAATATTTACATAAAATTAATAGAAAATTTATTAGGCAGGATAATTTTTAAAATATCCTTAAAATGAATTGATATTACTTGTAGTGCATTTGAATTAAGAGGTCAAAGGTTAAGTGTAGAATAAAGTTAATAAATTAATCATGATTTTAAAAAGAATTTTTTTAAACTCATATTGAAACTTGTTTAAGATAATGTTATACAATTTTTTTGATGTGTAATAAATCAAATTCCTAAAATATTATGCCATTTTTTTTAAATCGAACTTATTCGTTCATAAATCCCATAAAAATTTTAATATTACTTTAATATTCGACACAAATAACCAGGCACGGATCCAATTAAATTTTTTGGGGGAGGAAAATAGAATGATTTTCTCAACTATTTCCTTAAAATATATGTTTTTGTATATATTTTCCATTAAGCATTTTCATTTTGGGGAGGGAAATTTCCTTTTTTCCCTCCCCGTGGATCCGCGCCTGCATATAACATTTATATAAATATAAGTGACAGTGCAAAATTTCATGAAGATCAGTCCATAATTCACCATAGCTCCCATATAAGACCCAATTTGGGGAATCACCAAAAAGTGCATAAATACGTGTGAATCTTAGTAGCGACGTAATATTCTGCAATATTATGTTTTTATTTTCCACTTAATACAAGTATAGGTCCATAATTGCCTCCTTCCCGAATTTTGGTATACAAAGGCAATGCTGTAGGGTACCATATCGTCGGTCTTGACCGACTATACCTTCTTCTCTCGTTGAATATTTACATTAGTAATTGAAACTGATCTTCAGATTTTTATATCGAGAGCTTATGTTCTAAACGAGACATATGCGAAACACCAGAACTCAACAACTGTTTATTTCACTAATTTTGCAACATTTTCCAGTCCATACTTCTACGATTTATTAATATTACAATATCATATTATACCAATCAAGAGATAAATTTTGTAGTGGGAAAGATCATTTTTTAACTATAGAACTGTCAAAACAATGTTCCAATTTAAAATTATAAATTAATTATTTCGAAAAAAAAATTTTAACAAATTAAAGTTGTATTAAATTGCATTACTATGATACAAAGAAATAAGGTAACACCCTTCCCTTTCAGAGAATTTTATTTTAAAGTTTAAAAGATTTTTTTAAATATATATTTTTATAAGCAAATTAAAATAATGTTGACATACATTCATACAATTTAAAATTTTTCCAACATTTTAAAACATGTTGAATATCACAAAACAATCAAATGGAAAAATTATATATTTCTTTTCAATAAAAAATCAATTTCCTAAGTTTAACATTTTTCCGTTACATATTAAGTTTTCCTTAGTTTCATTTTCCAGAAATTGTTATAAATCCTATAAATTTTTAAACAAATTATAAAAATAAAAAAATCCGTTAAAATTAGAACACATTTATAACGAAAAACTGACACTTTAATTCAACAAAAAGGTCAACTAATTAAAAATCTTTTTCTATTTTCAGAAATAATACAATCAATAGTATGAATTTTCAATTAAGTGTGAAATAAAATTTAAATATATAAAAATTGAATGTAAAAACCATAAAAGGTCAAGCTGTAAATATAGGGTGTTTTACTTTAGTCACCATAAGGGTCAATATTCAAGGAGTAACATACATGAATTCAATATTATTATAACAATTATTATCCTTTATGCTAAATAAACAACCCTAAATCCTTTTTATTGATACAAAAATTTTTCTAAAATTTTTACTATTTTTATAACAAAAACAAAAAAAAAAGTAAACGTTAGAAAATTTTTATTTTTAAATATAGAAAATTTTAATGACAAAAATTGTATTCAATAATTTTGTTGCAACACTTATACACACACAAACACAAAAGACAATAAATTAAAAATTTCTAGCGCCATTTCATATACACAGATACGTATATAATACTAACACCTTTTGAAATTCTTTGAATGTTATATTAGATAATACAACCAAACAGCCGTTAGCCACCCCTATACATACATACATATATAGTTTTGAATTTGTGTTTGAATTATAAAAGATTTTTCTTTGCTTGAAAATTTTCTTTGGCATGACCCCTGAGATATTATATTGTTTATTATTTGATTTTTGAATTGCATTGATTTGGTTTGAAAAATTATTTTATATTCATTAGTTAGTTTTGAGGAACGTGCTTATTTGTTGTAGGGTTGTTTTATTTTTTTCTATAGTTCTTTTTTATATAGTTTTGATAATGATGACAAGAGGTCATTATTATTGGCAGGCTGCAAAAAATTAATGTTTTTCTTTGGAATTACATTACACTAACAATTTTGAATTTTGAAAAAAAAAGGTTGACCAATTGGCTGACCCCTAAGAAGGCCTTAATACTGGTTACATTTGGTGTTACAATTTACAGTTTATATAAGTAATTTAAAGCAAAAGTATTTTTAAATAAAAGGAATTTTTGAAAAAAAAAACGTTACATAAATAACCACAGGGGTCAATCTATATACGATACCACTCGTACACATACATTTAAATACTTTTTTTTTTTTGATTTGAACATCAATTTTGCCAAAAAAAATATAGATTTTTTAAATTATAGACTTTTGAAATAAAAAATTGACAGTTATGTATACTTAGTTATACTCTTAGTTACATAGTAATGAGTTCTGTAAGCTGAATATTCTGAGGTATTGACAAGTTGCTACATTATAAATAAATAAATAAATAAATAAATAAATAAATAAATAAAATGACGCTGAAATGGATGGAACATATTTACACCCATTTTAAAAAAAGTAAATAATTTACTTTTAATTTCTCTTCAACTGAGTTTTCCTTAAAACATTCTTCAAGTCAAAGGTTAAGCTCTATAGCAACTCCCTAACAATTATATTTTCTATTTGCCTCATAACTAAAATCACTCTTGAAATATTCACATCTATTACAAAAACAATTGATTTTATTTAAATTTCTAAACAAAATTCATAAAATACGTTACATTTTTCACCAAATTTCTTCTAGAAATTTTCAAATAAGGGTAAATTTTTATTCGTCACCTTTATTTTATTTTATTTTCTTTTTCATTTTTTTTTATTCTCCTATTAAAACAATTAACATTTTATAGGTCAAACTTGAAATAAAATCTTATGTAAATTGTTTACTTTTTGACCCAAACAAAAGACTTTAATATTTCTTAAAGGAAAACATGAGAATTAATGGTCATTCGGTACCTATTTTTTGGGGTGGTGACTATTGGTTTGACCTTTTAATTGTTTTGAAGATAAAGAAAAATGGTTTCTTGCATTATTGTTTAAATAATTTCACACTTATTTAAATGGTATTATAATTTATTGCTTTTTAGTTTGGTTGAAAAATTTTAAATATGTCTTTAAGATGTTATTAAGAATAATTTTAAAATAAGGTTAAGTTAGGGGAATATAACAAAAGTGAAAATTTGAGATTTATATTCATAGAAAACCAATTTTGTCAGTTAAAATTCAAAATGGAGTTTCTTGACATAAAATACGTTACAAAAATTTTGTTAAAAGATACATAGAAATTAAAATTTATAGAAGAATTTAAAAATAGTTAAATAATTACATGAAATGTTTGCAAATTTTTAATTTGATCTTAAATTATATTTTTAATTCATTCAATTATCTAGTTGATTGATTTAATATTTTTTATGCTATTGCAAAAAATTTTCTGTTTTTTTTTTACTTTTTTACAGTTTTTAGTAATTGATAAAATCATTTTGGTGAGAATTATAAATTATTTTAAAATTATTTTAATTTGCTAAAAATCTTAATTTTCATATACTTAATTTCAATTAAGCAAATAATATTATCGTTAAACCACACCTATTGACCCTTGAACTTCTTAAGAAAATAATTATGCCAATTTGTAACCCCTACAAATTTATCAATTACAATTCGCAACTTTACTTATTCTTATTATTTTCTTTGCCCTTAATTTCTTCGACAAACATTCTTAAGATTAAACCCCAATTGACCCTCGAACATCTTATGAATAAATTATGCAAATTTATTGTTTACCCCCTAAAGAAATAGTTCGAAATACTAAATGATACCTTGTGACACGTTCCACAATTATAAAAATAAATGAAATATATATCTTTTGGGACTTAAAAAGTTTTAATAATAAACAATTAAGAACTTACTACTTGAGAATGACCCACCGTAATTTCTGTACACTGAAAAATGTATTTTTAATAAATGCGGTACATTAAATGAGATTCATAATTTTTTTCCTAAAATTTATTAAATTAAAGTAGGAATTCATAGTTGCAATGAAAAGATTCATTAAAATTTAATGAGAAAATTGAACATTACATTGAAACCGCACTTAAATTTATTTCTTAATAAGATAAGTTAATTAGTTCATTGATTTGATGCATTAGTACATTGAATTCATTTATTCAATGCTAGGGTTTCGAAAAATATTGTATATTCAAAAACCAAGAGGATCATATTCGTAAGTATTCATAAATATTTAAAATTTAATTTAATTTTTATAAAATTATATTACAGGCTGATCAAGATTTGGACGCTACAACTGGTAATCGTCATGATATTCTTGTATTATATTTATGGCATCTATATTAACAATATATTAATTAAATCATTTAATTCAAAATAAAATTTAAGCCAAATATACAAAACAATTACTTTCAATGTAGAGTTGCATTGGGATAAAATATGAGTTCATTGAAATCAGTGTACGGTTCAATGTTTATTATATCTAATGAAGGCGTTCATTGATTTAAAATTTTATCAATGAACTTTTTCATTATATTTTAATATTAATGTAAAGTAATACATTGTTTTAATTAACCTGTACATAGGCTCAAAATTAGTGCACAAATTCATTGAAACAATTAATTTTTCATTACATTATGTACCTTTTTGGTTCAGTGTAAAGCAAATGTTTTAAGGAAATTGCACAAAATCGAAGTACATAGAAAAAGTCTCCTAATAACAAATACATATATTAGAAAGTAATTCATTCAATTAAAAACTTGTTTAAATTTGCACTTTTCATTAAACTATTATATCTATTACTAAAAACTACAAAAAATATTTTCAATTAATAAATTAATTCAATCTATCAAGTAGATAATTTAAGAATTAGAAATGTATATAGGAAATATATATTATTTTTTCTTGAATATATTATTAAATTTTGATACAAAATTAACAACTGTGTTAATCGGAAAAAATAGACGGTAATAATTTTTTCTGTGTTCTTTCTTTTAAATAACTTTTACAAAATTCTATCTACATCACTCTCGGTGTAATTATTATAACAAATCTAGCTACCCCACTTAAATTATCCCATGACATTAGGTCAAGAAATATTAATAAAATATTTAGTGAACTGTAAAATAAATACTAAAAATCATGACACGTTTTATAACAACAACAAAAAATCAACTTAATAAGGATTATTTTTGGTATTTAAAATAAAAATCATTAACAAAATTCACTCAAATAAAATCATATGTATAAGAAAAAAATCAAATAATATTTTGTTTTATAATTCAGATACATAAATTTATTTAGTAAAATTTTTTAGGAGTTGNNATATAAAGGTCATAAACATAGAAATCTACTAATATATATGAACATAATTTTAAATACAATATGTGTAAGGATTAAAATAAAGGACATTAAATATATAAATATAAATACTTACATGCATACATACATACATACATTGTATGTGTTCATTCGTTTTAGTTTATGTTACAAAAAAGGAATTAAATTCTCCAAAAAAAATGTATAAAACAAAATTAAAGCATTCAACGCCAGCACACAATTTTAATTGTTTTTGTTTAAATGTATTTGTGAGTATATGTGTTTTATATAATTTTCAGAATATTGATGATTTTTGTCAAAGCGTCTGTATTACATAAAATATATACTTTACAAAAACAATAAATGAATTACATGCTAAATCCCTTGTCCAGCATTAAGATTTTTATGTGATTTTTAATAAAAATTATAGAATTTTATACGCCGCTACTTTATATACTTCCATATGTATGAGTATGTATAGTTATTCTTTAACCAAATTTTGTTTAAAAATTATCATCATCGTTAGTAATAGTGGTATAAATTCCTAAAAAAAAGTCATCAGCTTAAATATAATATAAACTTATGTTAAAAGAGTTTTCAATATAAAATGGGATTTTCACATTTCATAATTTCAATTCGGAAATCAAAATTAAGCTGTGAGTTTTTGGAAAATGTCTTTAGAGTACAAAATTTCTGCGGCACAGGGATTTTCAGTCAATTCTGATACACATTACTCATGAAAACTAAGCCTCTAATGAACTTCTTATGAATTGATAGTTCTCGCGATAAATTGCGTTTTGTAAAATAAGGTATATTGCACCATATAATGAAGTATAACTCGAAAACTGCTTGTCCGATTTTATTCAAAAATATATCAAAAAATTTCAATTCAAATTATCAAATATTCAAATTATTATAAATTACTTTTTAATAGGCCAACAGTTATGGAAATATTATGTATTTTCTCTAAAAAAAAATTTGTGAATTTTTATTTTTTTTAGTTTTGATTTTATTCACAAATTTGTTAAAATATGCTCTTTTAAAAGTTTCATAGAAAAATTAAAAAANNCGAAAGTGCTCTTATTTTATTGGCCATATATTTATCATTATTATTGAAGAATTTAATAAATTTTAACTTTTTGACAATTGTATAATTTTTGAAAAAAAAAAAAATCGGAATTTTGAATAAAATTTAATTCTATTTTCAAAAAATGTACTGTTGACCGTATTAAAAAGTAATTCAAGAACGACTTGAAGATAGATTATTTATTTATTTATTTATTTATTTATTTATTTATTTATTTATTTATTTACTCATTTATGTTGTAATATAAAAAGATAGGTTAATGATGAGTAGAAATTAAATTAGAATTCAAAAAACAGAACCCTTTTCCACAAAAAAGTGTCCGAAAATATAATAAAAGTAAATATAAGGTTTTTCCAGAAAATATTATATATTAATAAAAACCTATAAAATAAATATGTTTTGTTTTAAATTTAAAACCTAAAAGATAAAACCATTTTTATAAACTTCATTACAAACACTAATCTTTTCGTGAAGTAATAATTCAAGATTAATTTATGTAGGGTACTGTTTTTTAAAACATATAAGTACTTGTATTCAACCTTTATTTACGTTCCTTTTTACCAAGTAATTAGAACTCTCTTCTTTATCCTTGTTGTCATAAATTCTATTTCAATTCTTTTGCCATTTTTCTTTAGCCACTTTTTTTTACTCTCCGACAACAATCTACATAAAAATCTAATTTAGCCACTTCAGTCCATTAGCAAAAAAACACAAAAAACATAACCAACGAAAAATCCTTAGAAAACAGGCATCACTACATCACTTGTATGTATTAAAAAAAGGACATATTTCATTCTGCGTAGAAAACATTTTTCACCCTCAAAATAATGCTAAAAACTGAAAATAAACAGGAAAACTCAGAAAAAATGGGGAGAAAAAACTAAAAAAAAAAATAAATAAAACTACTTTAAGGAAATATATAAGTACGTAAGGCCACGACAACGACAACAACAACAACAATAACCAAAAAAGCTGTGTGTTTTATATTATTATGGTCATAATAATGGGTAAAGATTTGCAAGAGGGTGATGCAGAAGTCGGGGGTGGCGGTTAAACAAAATAAAACAAAAAAACTGAAAAGGCCGATTGAATAAAAACTTATTTTTTGTAGATTTTGTATAAAAGAGTGAGTTTGTTTGAGAAACAATCAAAAACAGTTACGACAGTTTTAATATGAAACACATACATATACACTCGCCTATTGCTTGAGATCCTGCAAACAAAAAACAAAACAAAAAAATGAACGTTAAATATAATGATAAGGATTTTTGTTTATGTGAGTGTGTGTGTATGTGTGGGAGAGAGCTTGGGAATTATAACGATTGTTGCTATTGCTGCTGTTGTTTGTTTATGTGCCTGTATGTGTATGTGTGTATGGTGACAGGATAACAAAAGACGCTGATGTTATAAAAATTCTTTTTATATCGTTTGAAATCAAACAGCCTCAAATCATTTGAGGATGTTGTAGAGGGAGGTGGAATTTTATGTCAAACGTAGGATATTGCTAATGTTATTTTCTTGTTTTTTCCTGTTCTTTTAATTTTACTTATTTTTGGCAAATGTTTGGTATTTTCAGGCAATTCTTGTTATAATTTTATGTGCATTTTTTTCTACTCCAAAACTCCTCTTTTTTTCTGCAACTTTAACTTTTTAAGGGTAGCTTAACTCAAGAGTCAGCCAAAAAAAATATCAGCACATAAATTTTTATGGCTTTTTTTTGTATTATACTATATACCACCCCCTTTGGATGATTTTTTCTTTTTCTTTTTTATTTTTTTTCTTAAGACAATTTGTCGTCTTATATACGAGTAATTTTTTATACAAAAATGGTAATACTTTTTATGAGGCTTTTTACCAAATTACATTTTCGTATTCAATATTGGCTTCAGCCGCCATTGTGTTTCTCCATATTTCTTTTTTATTTTATTTGTGTGTGTGTTGTGTTTTTTGGATAGAAATATAAAAAATTGCTATCTGAGATGGTTCATCCATATACATGAACTAATATAAATTTATAAAGGGGATTTGATAAATTAGTGTAGTGCTTCCTTTAGAAAGATTATGGGAAAACGAGAATTGTAATTAGTGCGAATATTAGGGGATCGAATTTGAAAAACCGCATATTATTAAAATGCAATACATATCTATGTGATGCTAATTTTATCTGCCTCTTAAGCATAATCACATGAGGCAAAAGCTGCTGCTTATTATTTCTAAAGATTTCTATTTAGGTTAACTTACAATTAATGATTCTAATATATAATAATTTTAGTAATATTTTTATTAAAGAATATATTTGCTTGCAAACACTAACAATACTGCAAATATGCAGTTATGCGTTTAATATATGCAAAACTTATCAAGTCTAGATCATCAGAGATGAAAAAGGTATAGAGGCGCAATATCAAAGTTATTTTTATAATATAATAAGTTGAAAAAATAATTGTTTTGCTAATTTTTCACCAAAAAAAAATATTCAATTAAATCATTAACATAATTTAAAATATTTTTGACATAAGATACATAGAAAAAAATTATTTTTATTATTTAACTTCAATAATCTATAGAAAAGGAATATCTGATACTTTATATAATTAATTATAACGATAATGTTTTCAAAACCGTTATCACTTTATTTCATTAGTTAGTATATAAGTTAATAATTTAATTAGGATAACGATCCCCATCTTTAATACCCCCCAAACTAACAACAGAACCTCTGTAACAATAGTCCTGCTCAGAAACTAGTAGTACCGCCAGTCGCGTCCAGTGTTGTCTGAAGAGTATGTTGCCAAACGATAGCCCATATTTGCGTCAACTTTCACCACCACGTTTAAAAATCAAAGCCAAAAGTGAAATGATGCAAATAATGAAAAAATTTGATTTACAAGAAGGTAAATCGTAATTTCATTTGTTTTTAAAATAGTATGTAGGATTGTGACATTTTGAAATTATTTTACATATTGTATTACGAAAAAGAAAAAAACCCAACTCTTTAGATATTAAAATATATAAATTTATATATATTAAAAAATATAGCCAAGTAGTGTAACAGAAATCTCATTAATTATTGTATTACTGCTGAAAACCACGTTCTGTTTAGAAGCTTTGCTATAAACATGTTTTTCTTTTGTCGGCGTTCTTGTCACGTCTCTTTTGTGATTGTTTTTTGTTGACAGCAGTGGGGCGTTTGAGCATCCAATATTTCATCTACTGAATTTTTCCTTTAAGGGGTAATGTTTGAAATTCTTTTTCGAAACGATCCCTAACAAAAAATAATTTAATAAAGACAATTTTTATATATCCATTCTACTATTTCTCAAGACACTCACATTTTCTCGCCACGTATATGAGAAAACTCGCCGCGGGGTATAATCACCATACTCATTGCGCGTACGTGTATACGGCTCTTTGTTGCGATGCAACCACCAAACTTGGCCGAAATTGGATCCTACTGAACGTAAATAGCCTATTATAAGTCCGTCCAGCTCGTAATAAACCATTTAACTTTCTATTAAATATAAATTAACAATTGAGGACACATTCTATAAGATTATCTTATTTACACTATCCACCTCTTCAAAGAATGAGCAGTGCCAGCCCTAAAGGATTTGTAAATCATACCATAATTGTTGTTTTTAAAGTTTTATTAAAACAATAAATGGCAGTTTTGTGTAGATTGAAGAATAGTTATGTAAATGACATATTTTCTAAGTTTTTTTTAATACCTCATTTTTTTTCTTAATAAACATAAATCGGGCAGAGGTGCGAATAATAAGTGCAAAATCAACAAGGTGTGCTAAAATTACATTAAAATAAGAGATTTAAAAAACATGTGTATTTTTAGTTTGTTTATCACTATCAAAAACGATGGTGGTACAGAATTGTAGTTGACTATATTTTTCCCAGATTATTGAATGCGTTCCAAAGTTTTCTTGGAGAGATTTTTGATGTAAAAAATAATTATGAAATTAGTTATATGTTCTAAACTATAGATACAAGTCAAATATTTATGGACATATCACATCATAGGAGATATATTTTTCTCAGGTTCTTAGAGGAATTTTTCGACAGAATTCTTTAAAAAAAAATTTTATAATTTATATATAAAACTTCTTTTGTTGCGATTTGTGTACTCCTATTTGTGTATAACTAATATTCTCATCATGGGTGCTACTTTTCCGCTGGATCATCGCGCTCTAACGAATTACTTTCATGGATAATGGTGCGAGGGAACAGAATATTTGCTTTTATAGTAGGCGTATATGTCCAAAAATGAATAGAGATCTAACATAGCCAATACCACGCTTCCGTACTGCTATGTCCTGGCCAAATGGTTGTGATTATAACAAATTTAATTTTATAATCAATAAATATATAATGATTGTAGTCGAAAAGTGGGCTTAAAAATTTAAATATGTAAATAAATAAAAAAATATAAGGTAGAAAAACGAATTTTAATCGACACTCTCCAAATGATTCTATACCTGAATAACCACCTTCCGTACGTCACCTATATGTGCAATATTGTTTAAAACCGTTTAGACAATGATATACAAATTTAATTTTTATGCATGAGAAGGCAGTCAAACTAGGCATACAACAACAACAAAATAAAAAATCGAAACATAAAATGAAAAAGAAATTCTTTAAAATTAAAAATAAACTTTATGTGAATATTTGTGCAAATTTCTCATTTATTTTAAAACAAATATTTCATATGAGTTCTGTTGCTGGAAAGGTAATTATGTTTCGCAAAAAGGTTATTGAATACTATTTTTGAGCAGCATTGTATATTACTTTATTTCTATTGGTCTTTTTGATTAATTTTGGCTTTTTAAAAGACTTCTAGACTTTACAAAAATTAAAATGACAACTCCCAAATGAATTCTACCTTTTTTGTTCTATCGTGATTACGGGATATAAATATTATCCCATATAATAAAATGATATCAACATCCTTTCTTTATGTTATATACAAACGTACATGTATGTTTATGCATCGTTGGAACCGATTTAAATAAATTTTGCAGACGACTGAATTTTGTTTAAAAAAATAATTTTTTTAATAATATTAAGTTTTTCTATAGTACGGTTAGTCTTTATAATTATAAAAAAAAATAGTTACCCAGGGTTGCAATTTTTTACCCCATCGCTCAAAAGCTAAAACGCAAAACGCCAATAGATCGCCAAAAGAAAAAATATGATTAATTTTTCCCAAATATAAATCGCCAAAAATCACCAAAAGTTCCAAATCATTTAATATTTATTTATTCATGTATTTATAATATAAAATCTATAAAAAAGCCTATAATAAAATATTTGAGTTTTACTTTACATTTGTACTTTTAGGTAATAAGTTATTATATTGAATATTGATATCAAAGATTTTTGACAAAAAGAATACATAAATCTTAAGTATCAGTATATCTCTCATCCTCTGCAGAGTTCATTTCACGTCACTGCTTTGTATATGCATAGATTGTTATGTAGCAATTAAATTTGTTTAACATTTTATCTGTATAATTTAAGAATTCAGTTTGATTGCGGCTGTATGCTACGTCCGCAATCAAATGAATCTAACGTGCGCAATCGAATGCAAACAATAAGTACTAAAGAATGATAATAACGTACCCAAAAAAATAATAAAATGGATCTTAACCAAAAACTTTTCAATATTTTAATTTGCCCTTAAGTACACCCGTGCATATTAGAAATGTGTTTATTACTTTTCTGAATGCTTTTTTAGATCTATCTTTGGGATTTTAGAAGCTATTTTGCATTGCAAAACACTCGATTGTATTGTTCATTTAGATGTGATGGTACCACAAGGGCACTGCAATACGATTTTACCAAACCACAAATTTTCCTCACCCCTTCGATGTCGAGCGATCTACTTCATACTTTTTTGGAAGAAGATCCATAAAGACATTAAGTTTTTTTAATATAATGCTTAATAATATTTTTTCAACTGTTTGCTTTCTTAAATAGTTTTCTTTTCTTTTGAAGTCTTATTTTCCTATGACCTGTTAAAACTATTTTGACAGCTTGTTTGGCATCAATACTGCACGATCTAAAGCTTGGTAATCATCCCATAATTTTTCTATATCAAGTTTGATAGAAACATGTAAACTTTACAACAACAAATCAGCTTGTTGTTTTTGTATAATTTTACAAGTGTAGCGACATGATAAAAGACATGGACATAACCCATAAATATATAACTGTTTTACTTGTTGAGCATTAATTGTGTCATTCACTATGAATAATAACATAATAATGAGAGAATACCAGAGAGGTATAATGTTAAACAATTATAATTTTTTAAATTAAAATATTAAATAATAATTATTCAAGAAAAAAATAATTTTTAAAGAAATAGCCAAATAAATCGCAATTCTGTAGAATCGCAAAAAAAAATCCGCCAACGTCGCCAATTGGACATTTTTGTCGGCCAAACGGCAATGAAAACGCCAGTCTGGTTTTGGCCGGGATGGATAATCGTGCCATACTCTGACCACCTGAGTATCCGTATATTTAGTAATATAAAATCCCTGGTGTGAACCTCCAAACATATTGAACTTAATATAAGAACATAGGCAGCATACGTAAAAACTTATCAAATCAAGGGGACCTGCGCCGACAGAAACTTGAAATAATTACCGAATACAAAAGGCTGTAATCATAAATGTAATGGGGTGAAAAAGCCTTTTAAGAAAATCTGAAACTTTTAAAGGACTTTAAGTTTAAAAACAATTAATAAATTATCCATAAAATAATTAAGGTTTCCTTGAACATACTGGCAAGCATTTGTAGATTTTGTTTTTAAATATTCATTAGCCTGATGTCTTATGTTTAAAAATGATACCTTGTATTCCCAATGCATAAGGTATTATTTGAGTTATGTGTTATATGTTATTTAATAACACATTTTATTATTTCCTGTTAAAAAATATTCTTTTTTTTTTAATTGGTTAAACTAAAAAAATGAAATATAAAAAAAATAATTATTTTATTAAATG
>MINK01172889.1:0-32292 GCA_001735545.1 Phormia regina
ATGACAACACAATGTTAAAATCATAGCTTTTTCAGTTCTTTTTTTGCTGGGAATATAATACTAGACACGTGATAATGTTTTAGGGACATACCATAAATTTTTAGATTGATCCATAATATATAATACATTCATTATAAGGAGTGCGTTCGAAAAATCCTAACACACGTTCTGCTTCATAATTTTTTGCGAGGCAATATTAACAATTTTTTCGAGCCAGTTATCTTTGAAAAATATGTCAGTTATTATTTGATCAGAATGAGTGACGAAAAAGATATATATGCTATAAATTATTAAACATTTGCAATAAAATCCAAATTGGTCCTTCAATACAAATTGGTCCTTCAAATAAAGAATTAAATGTCAGCTGTCAATATGTTTCAAATGTTATTAAATAGTATCAGAAGAATTCGACTATTGATAAGAAACATGGTTCGAGAAGAAAGATGGTCTAAAAATATATTGAAGGCCAAGAATATTAAAAGCATATTAAAAAGAATTCCTAACATATCTGATGGAAAAGTATCCCTGTTAGCTTAGTACTCAGACTATTTGGTGCAAAAACTTAGTGCTAATGCGAAGTTGAAAAAAATATTGAGTCCAAAATGTTACAGACTGGAATGCTGCAAAAAAATTTAGAAGCCAAGCATAGGGCACGGGAGTTAAAATAAAATTTCATACAAAAATTCTCATGCTGTAAAATGCTCGAGGAAACTTATGTTCAGATAGATATTTTGCAGCTACCTGGTCAAAATTTGTAGATGCTCGAGGATATATTAAGATAAACTATCGAAATAACCTAAAGAAAATACAACAAATGATGTTTGCAATAAAATGTTTTTCCTTTGATAAGAGATCACAATGGGTACACTTATTTTTGATCCGATTTAGCATCATGTTACTATCTCGAAATGCTCTGGAGTGGTTCCAAAACAGTTACATAGTTTTTGTACCAAAAAAGGTCAATTCTCTAAATTATCTGCGCCTTAGACCAGTCAAGAGATATTGGACTTTTGTGAGAAGAGAATTAAAGAAGTCCAAAGAGGTGTCTTAAAATATTGAAGAATTTAAAAGGAGATGAACAGACTATTCCAAGAAATGGTTAAAAGAACAAACAAATCTCAAATGGAAGGGTTACCAAAGGGAAGGGTTCATAAGTAGTGGTTAGAAGAGTGAAAATGTTATTTTTCTATGATCTGTAGTATATTATCAATTAAACAAAGAAGAATCAAAACTTTAAGATTAACAGTTTCCAAGATAATTTTATATATTTAAAGATTTTTCGATCGCACTTCTTAATCAAAATTAAAACTCTCTCTATAAGACCTTCTTTGTATTTAGATTCAGCATTCAAGCCATTCTAATTCTTAACTAGTTTCATCTACTTCAGTCCTCACATTATTATTTAAAAACATATTTTTTTATTTATTATCTTTTATTTGGACCTTTGACAATAATACAACAAGAACGTAGTCTCTTATTATTATATGAAATAAAGTTTTTGGCAGGGAATTTGTTTCCTAACTAATAAAATATTTAGTATTAATAACTAAAAGAGTATATTGAGTATATTGAGAGTATTTTTTTCATTATTATTATTCTTCCCTTTTATTTTCATTTATACTACTCTGAGCAAGCAACATGTGTGTTAATGATTCACAGCATGATTTGTAAAAAGAGGTATTTTTTTCGAATACTTCAAATCCAATATGAGTAGAAAAAAAAACCTTTTGGTAGAACGCCACTGACGTGCGCTGTGACTACGCTTTGTTGCTGCAAATGTGTTTTACAAAGCAATGGACAGTTTTGAGTTTTAATACAATTTTTTTTTTTTTATTGAAATTCTATAAAGTGAGCAAACACACAGAGCGTCTGGTTAAGTCAAGCGCCGCACGCGAAACCGACAACACCAACACGGTTAATTTTGAAATTTATTTTCTATTATTTTTTTAGATGAAGAGAACGAAAAAAAAAATAGTGCAATAATAACAATAAGAATTTAATAGAATTAAAGTAAATAAATCAAAAAAATAAATGGTATTTTGTGGATTAACAACAATTAAAAGAAAGAGTGTTAATTTAATAAATTAAGAGAGCTTAAATTGATAAAAAACAAACACATAATTTTATAGTACAAAATAATACTAATTGAATTTTATTAAGTAAAAAAAAAAAAAATAAGAAAATCCATTAATCATCCGGTCATTTGTTTGTTTTTATAATTTTCATATAAGAAAATATATAAAACAAGTGTATTTTGGAATTAAAATCTGTGATAGTCAAACTAAGATTGAGAAAATTAAAATAAAAAATACCCTTAATATAACTATATACAAATAACATAATATTATATCTTCATTATTTAAGAATAAAAACTTACTATATATTAAAAAAAGTGATTACAAGTGGCCTAATAGCTTATAAAAAATAAATTATAATTAATAAAGATATTTAATACTTTTAAAGCGCTTGAAAAAGTTTTGTTTTATCAAATTTGATTTGTTTAACTCAGCGATGTAAATAATTAAAAAGTGTTGTACTTTATTTATTGATAAAAAAATTTTAAGAGTTTCCCTTAAGTGTTTTAGTTAATACTAATACAAAAAATATTTACGTTACAATATTCCTTTAACTGCATTAATGAATGGCGCATCTTGTTTGTAATTTCATGTATCTAAAATCTTTATTAAGAGATATAGTTAATACTTATGTTTGTGTTGCTACCAATACAATCTTCTTATATAGTTTTTATTAAAGGTTTGTGTAATTTAAATTTAATATTGTTTTATATGGGTTGCTAACCTTTTGAATTATTGTTTATTAAAACAGTAAATAATAATTAAATTCGTTTGCTAATTATTAAAAGAAATAATAATATAAGTTGTATTTCTATATAGTCCTGTGAATCTAACCAGTTAATGTAACTAAGCCGATTCTTCGTAGGTAGGTAGAATTCTTCAAATCTTAGTCCAAAAATTAATACATAATGACATTTAATGTTGACACCTTTTGGTATCAAATTTTAATTACATTTTGATACCCTTAGGCACCATAGGTGGTTGGGGTTTATGGTTGTGCATAATATTGTAATGTAACCGAAGCAATCTTCCTACCACCTACCCTCGAACTCGAATCACTTTCTGAATCGATTTAACCATGTCGTCAGTCCGTCTGTTAGCTGCTTCTTATGATAAGCTTGTGCATTAAAATACAGGTCGCCAATTTTAAACATAATTTGCATGAAATTTGGGGACATAAGATCAGATTGCACAAGGACAAATTAAATTTTGGTCACTGATCGGCCCATTATTTCTGCTAGCCCCCATAAAAAATGTTCTTCCCCCGGAATTGAGTTTTAAGACTCTTTAGATATTTTAATAATAAAATATTTTAATGAAAATCAACACAATAGATTTTTATTAAACCTAAATTCATATAGCAAATTTCATACAGATCGGTCCATGATTGCCATAGCTCCCATATAATCCCTCTTCGAAAATCACTTTAATGTGCATTAAATCCCACAAAAGGTTAGTCAATTTAATATTCGACACAGAATAAACATTTCTACAAGTGATAACATGATTGTGAAATGTTAGAAGATCGGTCCCTAAATTTGACGATAGCTCCCATATAAAACCCAATTTTCGGAATCACTAAAATAGTCCTAAACACATTCGTAATCTTAGTATCGATTAATATTCTGTATTTTTATATTTTTTATTTCTCACTCTACAATTATGAGGTTCCTAATTGGGCCCCTTTCCGAATTTTAGTAACAGAGGCAACGGATATATGGTCGGGCTTGATCGATTGTATCTTCTTCTCTCTCTTTCTATTGACTTTCTCAACGAATGTATCAAGAAACCGAAACTCTAAATTAAAGAAAAGTGACAACAGCCGTGGGGGGTTTTTATTTTTAACGACAGAAACAGAGAATAAATAACATTATAATTTAATTTTAAAATTTTCAATTATATTATCAATGTATATCAAGTATATAAGTTTACCACAGGAGTAAAGGGTAATCATAAGTTTTCATTCTGTTTTAAATTTCCACAATTTTCGTCGGAGAGCAAAGAAAAAAATTATTATTTTCTGGCTCTTTGTAAGAAATTGTGTTCGTGTTCCGGAAAATGGGATTATGAAACCCCACCTAACTGCCATCGGTGCAATATTTATATCAAACGATCGAAATCTTTTGCGGAGAATTTTGCTATTAAATTTAGCAAGTATGGATCATAAATTTGGGAATTATGGAACCGGTTTTCCAGTTTTGGGAGCCTTTGTTTATATATAGAGACTTTGTTTTTTCGAAAAAAAAAATGGAAAATTTTTTTTCAAAAGTTTTCGTAGCTGAACAACTTATTGTATATCAGTTCAATAACAATGAGATATCGAATAAAAATCTTTTTTTTTTTATTTTTTTGTAAGCCCTTGTTAAAACTATTTTCGATCGATCAATATATTTTTATAAAATTTCTTTTCTCTAATCAAAAATTTCCTCCATAAGCAACCGAGTTATGCTTCAAAACTTAAATTAAATACTACACACCAAACATGTATATTTAGTATTGGTAATGTGTTTTATAAAATGTGAAATTATAAAAAGCATCTTAAGGCGAAAAATTTATGATATCGGTATAATAGTTAAGGGTTTAAGAAGTTCGAATATAACCTCCATCTCGTTATTATAACAAATAGGAATAATAAAACAATTTCCAAAAGACTATGTGCTGCTGGAATTAGGAATTAAAATATTTAATAAATAATTATTTTTTGCAAATCTCACAACGTTGTGATTCTTTACGCCATTCGTTTACAACTTTGGACACTTGAAATTGGAAAAAAAATTTATTATGCATATGACCGATGAAGTGTATCATTTGAACACATTTTCCGGGTTCTGGTACATTACGGTATGACAAGAAATTTTAAAAGTTTTATTTCCTAAAATAAATTGAAATATTTGAAATAATTATGTTACTTCTGTTAAGTGCTTAACATAGCACTGTTAAAGTAACAGGTTTGTGTCTTGGCTAAAAAATTTTAAAATTTATCTTCACACACATTAAAAATTTCAATAAATTAAAAAATTACATTCACTTTGTAAAATGTGTAGTATAGTCTTTAATAAAACAGTTTTAACAATTTCAATAATTTCAATTTCTTCTCTTAAATATGTAATATATTTCATACTTTTGTGCAATTTAGTGAATCTATAATAGTATGAGTCATACACATCAATAAAGATGAAATTCCTGGTATTATTAAAGTAATGTTTTTTCCAAAGGTGTCTTAAGAGCCATAAATGTTTAATTTTTAATTTACATATTTAGTTATTATAGTAGGTTTAAAGCTATAATAGGAAATTATGATTTCTTTGAAATTATTTTAAAAAAATTTTAAATTTTAAATATTTTATAGGAACCGTTTTTAGGACAATATTTTTTTATAATTATATTGTCGTAAGTCATAAAATTTTTCTATGAATAAAAAATATTGTTATTGATTTTCTTTTGTAAAGTTTTATGAAATTACGATAATACGACATAATAACACAATCCCTAAACATTTTTTTATCATATTTTTTTTCTATAATATTTTTTTATAAAATATTTTTTTTAATATTTTTCTCTCATTTTTATTTTTTGTTTAAATAGTATTTTGTTAAAATTGTTAAATCTTACTTGTCATATTTTTTATATGATATAATAATTGCTCTTAAATAATTTGTTTACTCCAACATCATAATATTTATTATAATTTTATTTTATAATAAATTCATATACAATATAATAATAAATATAAGATAAAAATTTTTTAGTAAACGGAAGCCTTTTTTTTCTTTGTAGTTAATTTGGAGAAGCTTATAATAAATATTTATTTACAGATTTGAGATGTCAGTAAAAACATGCAAACATATTAAAACTTTAATCAAATAGATAACGTCAACAGAAAAAAAAATAAATACCTATACATATATAAAAGGTATTATATTAGATATAAAATCTAATATACTATATAATTTATAACTTAATCATACAATGATTATAAAAGTAATTATTATAAATAAATATTGTCTGTATAGAGTGGTTTTAGAAAAAAAAGCAAAATAAAAAAAATAGTTTAATACATAACTATATTTATATGTAAATATATTATATAGCATGTTAACTTGTCTGTGACCAAAATAATAAAATCTGAAATTATCTAAAATTAAATAAATAATAGGTAATATTACAGGAATTTGCGGCTAAAGTTAATTGAGATTATTTGTTTTTTTTTAATGGGTATTGAAAAGGTCTTGACTTTATTTAGGAGAAGTAATTAAATAGTAAGCTTAGATTACTTTTAGTTTTTAGTTATATAGAGAATGTTAAAGTTTATAATGATATAAGTTTTTATTAAACTTTTAAATGTTTCGATTTCAATAAAAAAGCAATAAATATATTTGTGCTAAATTATTTTTTTAATTTATTTAAATCTCAAATTTCAAACTGACAAATTTAATTAAATATCAATTATTAAAAATTAAATCATAAAAGTATCTAATAAAAATTTTGGACTTACCAATCAATTCACTTTTCCTGGATGTGGAGGTAATGATTCCAGTAAGCTAGAAATAAAAAAGAACAATAAAACCAAAGTTAAATTCCGTGCATTATATTATATTTAAAGCTGACTATATAAACAGTTATGTGATAATAATCGAACGTTTTAAAAAGTTGTAATGAATTTCGATCGATTTTAAAAATCATTTTTGCAATTGTTATTTTACTTTAGAAAATAGATCTCACATGAAAAATTACCAACTAATTTTAGAGAAATATAGAACATTTTGTAATAAAATCTAATAGAAAGTGATTAAAATTTAATTTTTATTAATAACCAAAATGATAAAATAAAAATATCAAACATATTTTCGATTTGAAACCGATTCGTTTTCTATCAAATATTACGGTTTTAACACTTATACCAACAATGGATCTTTGTTAAACTGCTGCATAATCAGTTTTTCTTAAAAAAATAACATGGCAAACATTTTTTTATTACATTTTAATCTGGAGTATATGCATTTAAAAAATTCACAATTTTTAAAAATCAGCTAAAAAAACATAATAGTTTTTTATACAACATCGTAGAAAGCAAACGATTGGTTCCAAAACCCTAATTTAAAAGGATTTAAACATCTTTATTTTTATTAAGAGCACACACTATTTGATCTGCTTAAGCAATCCCTAAAGGTTCCAGTTCCGGAATTTTATATGGGGGGAACTTGTGACTTTTACACTAGGTTGTCACTAATTAGCACCTTGAGTCAAGTCATATGAGAGTTACAGAAGTTGTGCAAGACATCATGTTTAGAGTAGATGAATATAATAAAAATTTTAAAAACTTGTCTACTATTTAAACATTTTATTTATTTATATTTATTGAAATTTATTTATGTTTATTTATATTTATTTTTTTTTCTATTTTGTCATCGTTTGTTTTATAGTTTTTAACTCTAACTAATCAGCCACAAATTTCTATTTCGCGCGAATTGATAATTGCGCTCTTTACATACATGTAAGAAGACTCTCATTTAATATTCAATTGAATGTGGTGGGTGTCAACTGGTTCTCAACTGGAACTTTGTGACTACTTAGGTGTCAATTGGTATTCAAATGCTACTGAGGCACTTGGTCCATGATTGTCACAAATTTCCTACAGTGCTATAAAACATTTTGAATTGTATTTAAAAGTAATTTTAAAAGTTATTTGAGATTATAATTTTAGTATCTTCTTTAGCTAAATTTAGTAAAAAAAAAAAATTAATTAAAAATTTATTTTCTTAATTAAAAAATTAAGAACTTCTTTTCTAAATATGAATTTGGGAAGGGTCTAACACACATGTCTTAACATAAATATCAGTAGTTTATATCAATATAAATATTAGTTAATTATTCGTTTTGAAGAATTTAGAGGTTTTTTAAACCGTTTTTAAAAGCATATATTAGCATTTAAATACTTTATTTTTGCATATTTATTATGACAACAAATATTAAAGTATAGTTTTTGAACTCTACTGTAAAACTAATTTTAAGCTGCTTACTTTTAGCAATTATTTTCTTTTGATAAACCTATAAAGTTTTAGCATTTTTTTAACCACCTCATAAAATTATAAAAAATTATTTACTTTAAATTTTGATTGCAAAATTTTGGTTCAAATCAGTAAGACAAAGTAAGTTTTCCAATTTTATATTTTGTTTATGTTCTTAAGCTATTGTCTGACCGCCTGTCCCTCTTTAATTTACAGCACTTTTGTTTAAAACACAGATGACAGATTTAAATTTGTTTATATTGATTTTATTGAAATAGTTGCCATACAAAAATCCTACCGAAATATGAACTCAAGTGCTATACGATAAATTAAAAATTCTCAATCAATTTGGATATACGGTATTTACTTGTTTTGAATAGATTCTAGTTCTCGCGATAAATTGCGATTTGTCAAATTCAGGAGGTGGTTGCACTATATATAGAAGTATATCTTGAAAACTAATTATCTGAATTTATTCAAAATAGTATCAAAAAATTCTTGTTAAAATTATCCTCAAGTCGTTCTCATACTACTTTTTAATACGGTCAATAGGTATGGAACTATTGAGACCTTTTTTCTAAAAATAAAAGGAAATTTTATACAAAATTGTGAAAATTTATTTCTGTTTTTCAAAAAAACATAAAAATTCGAAGGTATATAGAATTAAAATCTTTATTACTTAATAATAATAATGACAAATTTGTTGCCAAATAAAATAAGACCAATTTTATGAAAATCAATGCATAAAGGAAAATATTAATTAAATTAAATTTTAAAAAATGACTGCTTCTTTTTACTTATTTTGTAATTAGTATTTTGACGAATTTGTGAATAAAATCAAAATTTATGATTTAACTTTAAACAATTAAGTCTAGTTTTATTTGCACCCAAATTATGTTTATAATTAACCAATAAAACTTTTATTTTTTGTTACATTAGAATTTTTATGATTTTTTTGAAAATAAAATATATATAAAAAAAAATTTCCTAATTTTGTACAAAATTTCGATTTTTTTTTTTAAACTGGACTTAATATATCAAAAACTGTTGGTAGTATCAAAAAGTAATGTAAGAAGATTTTATTTAGAAATTTTTGATATTTTTTTGAATAAAATCAGTCGAATGGTTTTCGAGATATGTTTCAATATATGAGGCATCCTTCTTAAAATTGCAAATCCCGATTTATTGCAAGAATTGTGAATTAAAAGGTTGATTAGAGTGAATTAAAAACAGGTTGATTAGAGGCATAATACTTATGAATACCGTGTATCCGAATTGACAGAGAATCAACGTATCGTAGAAACTTTACTTCATTTTACACATAAAAAAGTCATCAATTAAAAAATATATATGAAAATAATTCATTCAATCAAAAACTTGCTCAAATTTGCACCTCTCACCAAAATGATATCAATTACTAAAAACTATAAAAAATACAAAACAGAAAAAAATGCCCAAGTAATAATTTAATCAAATCAATCAAGTAGATGATTAAATGAATTAAAAATGTCTATAGGAAATAAAATCGTACCAAAATTTATTTTTTATTTTATTTCTATTATTTTATTTCTACTTGAATATATTCATTAAATTTTGATAAAAATTTAAACAATTGTGATAATTGAAAAAAAGACGTTAATAATTTATCTTTAAGAACTGCAAGTATTTGAAGCCATTAAGCTTATGTCAACATTTCTGTTTAATGCCAAGTACAAAATTAGTCTTTTAAAAAGATTACTTTTGCACTTTTTTCTTTATCCCATAAATGTTCCACTGTGCGTTAAAATAAATATAGCACATAAGCCCTTCAAGCTAAAAAAAAACACATTGTTGTGCTATTCTCTTTTATTTCAATTACTTTTAACCACCAACACGGATGTCAAAATGGGGAAAAGAGCAATTATAAAGATGTCAAAAAAGTACTATATATTTCCTTTTCTATGTACATTTTAAATTGTTACCATAAATCTTTAGCTACTAACTGCTATATATATTTTTAGTTGGTATATAAAACTAGAAAAAGTTGTTCTTTATTACTTTAAGGCCTTTTATAAGACAACAAATACATACATACATACACACCGTCATAATTACATTTTATAGAGATTATTAATTTGCGTTTTTTGTTTTGTTTCTTGTTGTTGTTGTTGTAAAACAAAACATATTTATTTTATTGTTTTAATTTCAAGTACAATATTAGTTTTTTTTTGTTGTGTTCTTTGTTATAGTCTTAACGACTAAATAAATCTGCATTACAAATTATATAAATTCAAGCCATGCGACTGAGAGGTGTCATAAACATTTGTATTCGTATGATTTATAAGAAATCCTTATCTATGTATGACGAAGTTTAAATAAAAAAAAAATGGATTTAAGTATTTCATTGCAATTATGGGCAGCTGATAATCATTCACAACGTAGTGTTATTTTAATAAATAATATAAATGTATAAAAAACGTGGTTCTAAATCTATAATAAATATTTAATTTTGTTGTTGGTGTTTTTTTTTCTGCATGCAACACAATAATAAGAATAATAACAATAAATAATAACAAAGCAATGTAAAGTAAATGAATCGTAATTCTTATTTATTCTTGCCACATACATGTGGTAATTACTTTAGATGAATTTTAATATAAAATCTTAATGCCTCAGGCACGTCTGATCACATACGGCAGCATTAAAGTCTTCTGGTTTGTAAAGAAGAAGGCAAGATCAAGTCTTAAGCCTAGATGCCAGTTTTTAATACCATTTTATTCGTTTAAGTATTTATTTATTTGTAATTTTTCAAAAAAAAACGAAAAGAAATTATAAATTTTCTTAACGCATTAAAATGACACTTATATGTATTTTTTTAATTTTGATTATGTTCTGGTTCCCTGTAAGTTGTTGTATGCATTTTTTTTTGTTATTTTTTATTTTCGGTCATGTTCAAGTATCAGTGAAATATAAAATTTATCACGTACTGTGAACCTAAGATTCTTTAGAACTTGCAACTTAATCCCAGACCACTTCAAATGTCAGTTTTTGTCTCCGTTAATATGAAAGACATTTCGAAGTTTTTTTTCTTTTTTTTTTTTTTCATTTGTTTTCCCTTTAAAATTAACCAACAACAAAATATTAAAATTTGTATTGTTGTTTTTGTTTTCTATTGTTAATTTGGTGGTATTTTGAAGAAATCATTTTTTGTTTTGGGTTGTGTATTGTTTTTGTTTGTTTAAATAAATTGTGAGAGAAACCAAAAGGAGTTTGACAATTGTCTAAAGTCAAACTGTTTTAAGTGGGTGAAATCGTATAACAAAAAAAAAAAAAAATTGACAGCAGGAACATTGAGTTTAATATTTCATAAACAAACCCCAAAAGCCTTAAATACACTTAAAGAAATATTACTCTTATTTTAATATAACAACATATTAGGGGCACATGATGACTATAAAAAACAACTTCAATATTCTTAATTTATTCATGGTTTACATATCAAATTACTTTTATTTTCTTTATGATTTCTTTTCTTTTTTTTTTCAAGTGTATTTATGATAAATTTTTAGATTTTGTTTACTATTATTTATATAGTTTTGGGTGTTAAAAAGTATTGTAAAAAAATAATAACAAAAATATTGATTTTTAGTTTTTTGATTATATGCGGTTTGTAGATATTTTTAGAAAATTTTTTACTGTGACTGAAAGATAAGGAGATTAAACTAGTGTTGATTTAAAAGCAACTGATTGATAATGAATAAATATTTGTGGAATTACAATTTTGTTTCTATATTATTATATAAAACTAAAAACTACATCTCATACAGCAATTTAATAACTACAAAAATTTGTGAATCCCCTTATTTCCTAAATCCCTTCACCTAGCTTTGAAAAAATTTTCATACAAATTTTTGAAAAAAAAAAAAAAAAAAAAAAAAAAAAAACATTAAACATTTTTTTACAAAATAAGGCCCAAAGTCTTTCTTTTCATTGTAAACATATTCAGATATAATTTTTAAAATTCAGCCAAAAACAGTTGAATTTAGTATATTTTATTTGAAAGAACATATCTAAACTTTTCATACATGTTTAATTTTTGCCCCAAAAAGTAGGCAATTTTTTATTTAATGTTTAATATGGTATTAAACATTAAATAAAAAATTAACAATTTATTGTTAAACTTTACAATATTTATTATTAACTTTTTATGTTTTGAAATTATTTTAATTATATTACATTTCATTCAATTTCTTTAAAAAAAAATTTGTTTAATCTTAAAATCTTAAAAAAATATATAAAAAATTTACATCAACATTAAAATTATGAGTTGCCAGAAAAAGATTTAAATATGTTGTGTAAATCATAATTTACTTTAAATATTTATTCTATTTTACTTGAAAAAACATATTAAAACTTTTTATACATATATCATTTTTGCCCCTAAAAGTAGGCACCATATTAAATTTGAAATTAAATATTTTGTCTTTTGACGAGTTTTTTGATAACCTTTATAATATTTTTAATAATTTTTTCTGCTTTATTTCATTATATTCGAAGAAAGAAAATAAAATTTAAAATATTTTACCTAAATTTATTTAATCTTCAAAAAAAAAAAAATAATAATAATAATAATAAAATTTAAATTAAATTATGTTATTTTGAGAAGTAAGAAAAAGAAATACCTATGTTGAATAAATCATAAATTACTTTCAATATTAATTCTATTTTATTTGAAAAATCATACTAAAACTTTTCATACTAATTTCATTTTTACTCCAAAAAGTAGGCACCATATTTATCTTCAATTAAAATACATCGTCTTAAAACAAATTAAAGGTTTTTCGCCTTAAAACAAATTAAAAGTATTTTTAATAATTTTTTATATTCGAAAGAAAATAACATTTGAAATATTTCACATAAATTTATTTATTAAATTTCAAAAAAAAAAAAAAAAACGTCAAATTTTAAATTTTGAGAATTAAGAAAAACATTTAAATATGTTGAATAAATCATTATTTTAAATATTTATTCTAAATTATACGAAAGAACATCCCAGCAAAAATAAACAGACGTAATTTTTAAGGAAGTTTATTTTCACTATTTCCAAAGTATCAATAGAAATATATTTTCGGGATCGTAAAAAGTAATAAAAACAACATCCAAAGATGTAATAAAAAATGTATTCAGAAGATCTTTTTTCAAACATTTGTTACGAAATATTAATTTTATTAAAAAATTTATTAATTATAATATATAATTATATATAATAAATTCCATTCAATTTCCCTGCAGTGATAAAAAAAAAATCCAAAAAATCAGTTTTTCATAACATCATTGAATTAGGTATCAAAAAAGAGAACATCTTCCTATGACAAGCCTATGTTAAATTTATTGGAAATGATCCGAATTTGTACAACTTCTGGATCACAAGTTCAGGATCTTATTGACTTCTTTGGATGATCTCTTTTCGCTGGGATACTAAACTTTTTATACATATTTTATTTTGCCCCCAAAAATAGGCACCATATTAAACTTAAAAATTGTATTAGTTCTTCAATTTGTTCCAGAACGCGTAAAAATAACCTGCACTTGTTCTACTTTGGCATTACAACCAATGATTTTTATTTGAAACTGTCACTTCCAAAACTAATTTTGTGTAAATCTTACCTAGGCAGTACCCTTTCGAACGGAATGGTTCTAGAACTATTTTTCCACTAATGATTTTTGTTCGCAATTGTCACATTCAAAAAAACATTCATTAGAAGCATTAGGTAAAGGTTTTAGAACCATTTTTTTATTTCGTATTCTTATGAGCCATTTCATAAAATTCTCTTTTTAAATTAATTATTTTTGTTAAACTTTTCTATAAATTTTATTAAATTTGTCGAATTTTTTATTTGAGTTTTTTTTTCAATTCAATGGTTCCAAAAGTTTTTTTTACAATAATTCCATAACTTTTAAACCATTGGAGATATTTCAATAAAATGCATACAAATGTATGAGAAATAGTTTAATTTGACTAGAGGAGACCAAGTTTCTGTTGGGTTTTAAGCAAAAGTATAAACTTCTTAAACAAGTATTTTGTATCTACAAAAAAGTTTAGAATATGGAAATTAATAATTTGTAAAAAAAAGTTAATGGAAAGTAATTTGAATGCAGAATTTGTTTAAGAAATTAAAATTTATGATTTATGCGTTTTTTTTTTTAATAAATTTATTATTTAAACTTTAATAAAATTTCAACGAATAATAATATTTTATTGAAATTTCGGTGCTATAAAACGTGTTAAAAAAATTTACTTTTTTCAGTGAAATAGTCACACTGTCGTTATAAGGGGTCTTCGTCAGATAATACATTTTGGTTGTTTACCTTACATTTATAGTTATATAATTAAAATAATTGTACATCGATCCCAGCTTTGCAATTTGAGAACTTATTTAAAAAACAAACAGTAAATTTTCAAAATTGAAAAAATTTGTTTAGGGCTTGTGGGTATTTGTCCCAAACTCCCAAAAATGTTCTTCTCACACGTTTGCACTAAAAATTGTTTTGAAAACATTACAAAATAATAAAAAATAAAACATTTATTTCGACCCGAATATTTCCTAAACTACAAGGGATTACCTTCACATGTAAAAATATTTTTCTCTCATATCGTAAATTAATTTTTGCTGTTTTTTTCCAACTTTGAAGGGCTACCCACTAACTACCATCTGATTCGCTAGAGGATATTATTTTGTTTCTAATTACACCGGTTTTAGAACTAATGATTTTATAACGTGTTATTAAACTTTGTCCTGGGACTCTCCTGCTTTCAAAATAAATTTAAAAATGTAAAATTTACTTATATTTATGGGACCTACAAGATCTTTAGTGCAGCAATTAATCTGAAAATTATCGTAAAATTCAGAGAATGTTTCAAAATATTTAAAATTTTCACATGTACTAAGACCCATATGTCCTTGTTTATCAAATGAAAATAAAATCTATATTTTAACAAATTGTTATCAATTTCAAATAATTGTTTAATTAAACTAATAACACATTTTATATTAAAAAAATTAATTAATTTACTTTTATTCATTAATTTTTTTTATCAAAATTTTTTAAATATATATTTAAAATTGATTAAACTAAAATATTCTTAAAAAATATATTATTTAATCAATTATTTTTTTTTTTATTGAAAAGCTTAATTGTACCCCTAGATACCTGTTCACTGTGCACAAGAATTAAATGAAAAAGAATTTTATTAAACTTTGTTAACTGCAATTGAAATTAATAATAAAAAAATATTCAATTTATATTAAAAATTATATTTTCCTTACACACACACACACAAACAATTTACTAAATTAAAGAAGAACCATTTTATTTGTTGATAAATTATTTAATTAAAAAGAAGTACATGTTTAGGGGGCCTGTCTTTATATTAACCTTAAGAAGTTTTGTTTAATTTTTTTTTTTTTTGAAGTTTCATCTGTGGAAGTTGCCGTCTTATTAACAAAACTGGAAATCATAAAAATTCCATAATCGATCGATATACGATTAAGACCAACAAGAGAAACACTTGATTAAATAAAATTAAATTTGAAAAAAAAAACAAAGACAAAGACAGTATTAACAATAAAACAATACCAAAAAAAATCTAGATAATTTTTTTTTTTAATAAAATAATTTGGTCTTATATCGGTCATGTTAGGGAAAAGAAAGTTAATGCCTTAATAAATTTTAAATTATTAAAAAAGATCTAATAAAAAAATAAAATACAAATCCAGACAATTTAAAGAAATTCTTTTTTTATATTCTTTATATAATCTTTATAAAAGAAGGTAATAATTGTAATTATATAAAAAATTAATTCTTTAACAACGTAATAAAGATAATTATGCCTATAAAAATTAATTAAGGAAAAAATATAAATATAAATTTTTATATGTTATTAATGCATTTTTTTACAAAATTAACGTCTTTTTATTTATTATTATTTTTTTTTTATTTTTTATACACTTTTCTCTATACCCTCGTATCTTCAGTAATTGATTTGTTTATAAACATTTTTTTGTTATCAAATAAAAAAACCCCAATTTCGGCTATTCACTTAATGGAATTTAATATTTTTTCCAAAAAAAATATTTTCATTTGATATTCAAGTAGAATACTCGTACTCTTAATTAAATGGCGAGCGTGCAAAAAAATTATTATATTATTTTACTTAATAAAAACTAATATTAGTGTCTCTTATTTATTCTGCTAGATAAGGCAGCAAACAGATATTTTTTTTATGAACCAAATCGGCAACGAAATAAAATAAAATATTATATATATGTATGTATCTATATAAAGTTGTATAAGCATGTTAATTTAAACAAACATAAATATATGATTTAATGACAGATGTTTAAAAGAATTAACATTAAAGAGAAATTGTAAAATTATAACTAAGAGCGGTTTATACGAATGTAATGTAGTAATAATAAAAAAATAGTATTCCAATAATCGAAATCTTATTTATTTAACTATTAGAAATATTAATTAAAAACTATTGTCAAAAACACCTAACTCTTTGCATGTATTAGTAAAATTTTCCACAGAACAAATTTATACGTGTGAAGAGAATAATTTTTTGTTTCTGAGCGAATGAAAAGAGTTGGATTTCTAGTTGTTTTCTATGGTTTTGGCTATCAAATAACTCGTAAAATTTCGCACAAATTTGGATTCAAAATTTTTATCTGACGTATTTTACTTATTAAATCAATTTTTTAATCATTGACATTCCACAGTAGTCACTAATCATTTTTTTAGATAATTCTACAACTCTGAACTAAATAAATTTCGCATGGTCATATATGATGTGTTTCCGAGCTGATTTGGAGGAGAACAGGCTCTTAACGAGATAGAGGGTCACATCGAATATGTATTTTTTTTTAATTCGCCAAAAATTTATAACTTTAATGTGAAAAATATGCTCATGCACATGTTCCGATAGTCTCTCCAAAAAAACTAAAAAAAAACATCTTTATATATTAGGTTATTTCCTTTAGTTTAACCCTTCGTCATGCACATGTTCCGATAGTCACGTACGTAGCGCATGTATCTGACCAGATACACTATGTATTTCAGTACATTTATATGAAAAATATACTATTTTAGTGATAATATTACATTGTTTTATTGTTATCACACCAGGCAGATATATATTTTCTATTTGCAATCTATCCCGTGAAAAAAAAAATTTAATGAGAAATAAAACAAGAAAAAATTTTATTTTTGTGTTTAATTTAAAAAAAAATAGTTGTTATAAAATTCATTTCATTTAAATTTAGTTAGGTTTTCAATATTTGGAAGAACCAAACGAAGAGAAAAAATAAAATAAAAAATACCAATAAAGTACAGTACTCTTCATACAAAATGTGTTTGTATCTGGCCAGATGCATGCTCTACGTATACGATGTATAGATGAAAAAATCCACATAAATTTTGTTTGTTGTTTTTTTTTAATGTGTTTTTTCATAAAACGATACCTAACAATATTTGTAGAGGGTACCTGGAGACTCAAACCCCTAGACAAATTAGAAATATATTTAAATCCTAGTTAAATTCGTAAAATATCTGATCAGATACATGTGCATGACGGAGAGTTAAAGATATTTGAGTCGAAGCAAACCTTAGTCTTATTTTTGGACTAGTTCTTTTTTTTTAATCCGAGGGTCCTTTTTTAAATCCCCATATATTTTGAAAATAATGTGTTTGTGCAAATATTATAACGCAGAGAAAAAGTCTTCCATTCGACTCAGAATTACTTTCAAAATAAATATTAAGGCAAAATCGTAAAAAAAAAACTATATTAGAGGCTCTCTGGGGAACTAATTCCTCTCAATCCCTATCCAAATTTATAAAAAAGTTTTTAATTTTTGTTTTTCTTAAATAAAAAAATTTCAAATCCGAGATCAAGCACACAGTATATGTTGGTTAAACACACATAAAATATGTAATGAGCCACGCCTTTTATTACGGCAGGGTGACCATTTTAATGAAAAAAAAAATAATAATAATAATAATAATAATTGAAAAAGGTTTTCCCCGGACTTGGATATTTTGTATTTTGGCACAAAAAAGTTGGTGCTTTTCTAATTCCTTGATTTTAGAACAAGTTTATCTATATTTACGAAACAAATTATTAGACGAAAATGTGTCTAAAATAATTGGGCGGATTCTCCCAATCCCCATACAAACTTGGTAAATTTTGAAAAATTATTTTAATTTTTATTTTTTTAATTAAAAAATGTCAAATTTGAGATAAAGAAAATATATATGTTCTTAGTATATTTCAACGTATTGGTTCAGTAAATTAGCCGCTTCTTTTACTACGGCAGAGTGAATGTTTTAAGAAAAAAAAAACAATATTGAAACAAATTTTCACTGGGATATTGGGTATTTTGGCACAAAAAAGTGGGAGTTTTTTTAATGCCTTGATTTTAGAACAAGTTTATCTATAAAATAAAAAAAATTCATTTAAATACCTTTAGTTGTTTAGATATTATTTAACTCTAAATATTACAATTATTTCTAGAAAATATGTTTAAAATTCAATTTTTTTTTAGAAATTTAAAATTTTTCTGCTTATAGTTTAGAAAAGTATTTTCCTTTTATTAATATTTTCTAAATAAATACATTAAAAGGCAGATACTAAATATTAAAAATTTGGTTAAAAAAATATATATTTAATTGATGATTAAACTCTTTTAAATATTTGGTTAAACCAGTATCAATTTGACATATATTAAGTATGTTTTCCTTTATTTGTATGCAGCTCAATATGGAGAAGCTATACTTATTAAATTTGTTATAGCATTTGACAAATTTTAGAATATTTATTAGAAGTAAATAAAATACTTGAATTAATATTGTGAAGTAGTTGGAAAATATTAATCAAGAAAATTGGCCAAAACTTTTAAAGGAATAAAAATCGTATTAGACACCAAAATAATTAAGATTATAGTAGAGTCCACTCAATTTATAATAGTTCACTTGGATCCTTAAAGGATCCTATATAATATTAAAAAAGATGGAAAAATAAAAATATGATTTAAATAGAGAGAATAACAAATCATAAAGTATATTTGTAATAATTAAAATAAAAGAAAGAAATGTGTTTTTAAAACAAAGATTTAGAAGAAATCTCTTAAGTTATAAATTCTTTACATTTTGTTTATATATAAATGATTTCTTGCTACAGATATATTATAGACATGTAGTAGGGCTTTTCAAGATTCTATACAGCCGTTTATAAAATTGTTAATCGTGTTTTTTTGGTTTGTCGCATGCTAATGACTAAAATTCCATAACAAAAAATACAAATACATAAAAACAAATTTCACTTGTATGGTTTGTACGTATGTTGAATATAAAGACCACTCAACTGGTACTGATCAGGCAAATAAAAACAAACACACAAAATATATATATATAAAAAAAATAAAACATTAATAGAACAACTGTTTGTTTTAATGTAGTAGTAACAATTAGTGTTAAAAAATTATACAAAAAAAAAAATAACAAAACCTTACTTACTATATGGTGATGATGGTTCAGCATTACTTGCAAAAAAATAAAATGATATTAAGTAAAAATGATATTGAAACCAGTATCTGACGTAGCAACATCAACAACTAATAATTTAGATACAAAATATAATAAAAAAAAATTAATAGAAACACAAACCAATAGAATAAACGCAATCAAGCGTTTAAACACTCATAGAATAAAAAAAAATAGATATAATAGTTAAACAAAATTTAAACAACTGTGAAGTTTTGTCTCCTTATAATTATAGGCCAGTTGTTAAAGTTTTAGCTACTTTTTATTTAATACTTACATGTATGTACATACATACATATGCATGTGATAGTGACTTTTAAGTTTATATTAAAAAAAAAAAAATAGATTCTCTTAATAATTTAGTTGCTCTGTCGGTTCTGTCTGCTGGTCTTTATTTTGTGTTTGTATATGTGTTTTATTAGTTTGTCCATTTGGCTAAATTGTTTTCATGTCTTTTGTTGATTAAAACAAATGTTGGCTGGCTAGATGGCTGTCTTGTTAGTTAAAATAATAAAGAAAAAGAAAAATATATAAAATAATATTAAGCCCTCTTATAAACAGATCTGAACTTATGGCAAAAGAGAGAGAACGATATAGGAAGAAAAAAAAAATAATAATAAAACAAATCCCGTTTTATTTACTTGCCTCTAATGACACAAGATCATACAATTTATGGCACACTTCGACAAAGTTCATTGATATCATGTAAACATCTTGTGTTAAGAACAGTAGGCAAAGAGAAAGTAAAAATTTAAGTTGAAAATTTTCTGTGTTAAATTTATGCCCCTAAAAGTATGCTCGAAATAAAAAATATATAATAAAATAGTTTGCGTGTGTAAATAATATTTAAAGATCTCTTAAAGCTGAATTGTATGAGCTTTAAGAGATCTTTATATATATTTTTTACTATAAAACAATACATTTAAAGTGGGCTGAGTTCCAGATAGTTTAGATGATTGATTTGCTTTGGTACATAGTAGCACCATTTGTTTAATATCAGGCAGTTACTTTTTTATTGTAATAATAATAAAAGATCAGACCATATAAATTTGAATACTTTATATTTTCTAATGATACGATGGAAATTTTTCTGAGTTTTTGTATTAAAACTGACCCCCTGACATTCATATTATAAACTCTTTCTACTTTGTCTTGAGGATATATTTTGAAGAATGAGTAACATTACGGGGATAGCTGGAGGTATTTTCTATTTAAATTAATATTAATTTATCTGCTATCCTACAGACTGTAAATTAATTTTTTTTCGGTTATCAGAATTTTATTCGATGATCGTGAACTTTTTATGTCTCAAAATCATAATTTTTCGATTCACCTATGTTTGAAATGTGTTTTTTTTTTTGAGCAATCCTTAATTAAATTGTTCAATTAAGGATTGCTCATTGATTTATTGATTTTAGCTCCAAAGCGATTAAAAATATTTATACACTGGAGCATATTCCTATAAACGCACACTACTTTTTTTTAAAAAAAGGTANNAGCACCAAGAACATTTGATCGCATAATTAAGGCAACATAACAAAAATACAGAAAAAAATTAAGTGCGTTTATAGGAATATGCACCAGTGTATCTCGTTTACTCTAAACAAAATATAATTTAAATCTTTATATATAACACGTCTGGTAATAAAAACAAGCGAAACTTTTATATCCTTCACTAGCCCACCGACAATTAAAATGTTCGACTTATAATATGCTTTCATACTTTCACATTTATAAATATACATTACCACGCTTTATATACATGTTTGTGTGGATGTATTTACACTATATTTTTTTAGATTTAGACTCATAACTCGATTTAGTTTATTAAAAAAACCGAAATTTTATAAAAATATTTATGATCGATTTGTATAAAAATATATAAACAAAAACTTTGAAAAATCAAAAATACGTTTGGCCCGATATCTTAGTTATTATTGCACGATGTTATTTAAATTTTTGAGAAAATAAATTTCGAAAGAATTTTCTAAACCTTCTTTTTAAAAATGAAGTCCCTAGCATAAACAGAAGCATCAAAAACTCGAAAATCGTGTTTAAAAACCCTGTTTTTAACATATCTCCGACATTTATAAACCGATATTGTTGAATTTTAATAGCGAAATTCTAGAACCGATCATTAGATATTTATATTATATATGTCAATTATCAGTGGGGTTCATTTCAACCGACATACGGACAGTCTTATCGAAATCATTTCTTACAAAGATCCACAAAATATAAACTTGGTTTGCTCTCCGGTAAAAATTTCAGAAATTACAAATGGAATGATAAACTAAATATATACCCTTGTGGTGATGGCTATAAAAATCTTAAAAATTTTAAATCCATAACGAAAAGGAAAATAAAACAAAGTAAATTTATAGATTCACAGAAAAACATATTTCAATTTATTTTCTTTTCATTAATTTTGTTTTCGAATTTAATTATATTGTTTATTAATATAATTAACTTTTTAATTGGTTTAAATTATTATTTTTGAATAAATTGGCAGCTCTTAAAAATATAAAAACAATAAAAATTAAAAGACAATAATTTTAACTAAATTTTCAAAAATTTTCAGGTTATTATGTCTATATAAGAAAGAAAAAACAATAATAATAAAATTAATCATTGTAATAATATTATCATTTTGATGATTGGAGCAAAAGCAATTAAAAATTAATTAATATAAGCAATTTCGTAATTGAATTCGATATTTACTTTTTTCTATGATTCTTTTGCTTTCTAAATCAATTTGAAAATTTATAATTTAGTCAAAATTTTCAAAGTTGCGAGACTTTAAGTTTACAGGATGCTTCGAAAATTTTAATGTTCCCAACCAATGAATAAAAATTCATCGTATCGCAATCAGCTGTTTCAATCCGTCTTATGCAGATGTGTGTATGTAGCCATTGACAAAAAAAATTCTAGGTAGCTTATCGCAGAAATCTATTGAAATTAGATTTTTTTCGTATCTACGTGACATTTTGACAACCCTATACATTATGTTTCATGCAAAATAGCCAAAGAACAGGATTGTTTACACAATGAATGTTTAAATACATATGATGCGTTTGCTTTTGTTGACTGGTTGCCCAAAATGTTTCACGCTACTTTTCTTCATTCTACCTACCGTTCCGTTAAAAAGTTGACTGGTTAGGCCTTTACTCTACAGTTAATGTAAACTTACGTACGAAGATTATTTAAAAAAACTTAAGCGTGAATTAGTTGGTTGTTTATGTGACGTTTCTTCCCACAAACGAAACAGCTGATCGTTTATTTCCTTTGTATTCTAATGACAACAATTATAGAAACTTGATGCTGAAGTTTATGTGATGTTTGATTCTGTTGAAAACAAAATTTTTTCACGTTGTTCTGTGACAGTTGTTGGCAGTGTTGCCAAACTTTCTTTTTTCTTACAAATAAAAAATATTAAACAAGATAAAAAGGGGAAAAACTATTAAATAAACAAAGAAATATTATTTATTTATAAAACAAAATAAATAAATAAATAAATAAATAAATAAATAAATAAATAAATAAATAAACAAACAAACTATTAAATAAATAACTTTTTGGTTTATTTAATTGTAATAAGAGTTCCTTTTTAGGCTTTTTCTAATAAAGAATTTATGGTAACTTTGTGCTTTTGCTTACAAATGTCAAAAACATATATCCCGTAAATAAACAGAACATCAACATCACATAAACAACCAACTAACTTGGCCTTTAATTGTAGTAAAAACTTGTTGTTATTTTGCATATACATCAAAATCAGTGATGTCAATTAAATATAATTCGAGTAAAATAATAGCTAGATTTATGGGTTTTTAGTTTTAGCGTTTTTTTTTATTGTAAATTATTGTCTCAACTGTAAAGATTATTTAATAATTTTTAAAAAATTTTGTATTAAAATTCCTAATGAATCGCTAAAACTAAAACTCATATTTTAAATCATGAATATAGAAAAGAAAATAAAAAAAATCAATTACGTCAAATAATATAGCATTTCAACACGTACTTAGTATTTAAAACATGTTAAACGTACAATGTTTTAGAATTTAAAAATAATTAATAATTTTTATTATATTTTAAAAAATAACAAAATGCAAAACAATTATTATTTGACATCTAATTATTGAGTATTGTTCCACTGTACCACTTTGTGTTATTATAGCATATGTTGATGCTGGTACTTTAAACATGTAACAACAATTTTAACAACAACTACATCATTTACCCCAAAGGTAGTAGAAGTATAATAAATACTTAAATGAAATTGTATTACTTTATTTTATTTTTTTCCACATTTTTTTTATATATTTTTTTGGTTTGTGAACATATCAATGTTGGCCATTTTACAGATGACTTGGGAAAAGTTGTAACAAATAATATCATGTGTGTGGTTAAAAATGTGGCTGGAGAAGTAACCAGCAGCAAAATAAGGACTGACAGACAGACAGACAAGCAACCAACAACTATGTATAGTATATTAATCGCTTTAAATATTTAATTTTTGTTTTCTCTCCCTCTCTCTCTCTCAAATCCAATAAACCAACCAACTGACAGACAGACATACATACATAGTAAACAAGCAATTTTAACCAACAGATTATCAACATTGTTTGTCTTTTACATACAGTTGCATTGATCACCGGTCCCGGTTCTTGTCTACAATCTATTGAGGCATAAATTAAACTCAAACAAACGAGGGCGTACATATTCCACAAAACACCGGCTAGCTTTATGAAATTTGAGAAATCTGGAGAAGAAAAAAATGTGATTTAAAAACAAGTTTAAAGCGCTTGTTCCCAAGCTACTAGCAAGATTTTATAGTGAAATATTGTACGATACATTAGATTAGTATTTATAATTACTAGAGAGAAAAATAAAAATATAATAAATAAATGGACACAGAATATGTTGTCACCCATGTTTGTGATAAAATAATCATCATCATCATCATCTTTGCAACCACTTTTGTTCAGAAGAGTTTCATGAAAAAGAATAAGAGATATCAGCAACAGCAGCAAAGGTTTAAAAACTGAAACTGAGACTTTGAAATGTTAATGAATCATGTCAAACATGGAAGGAAAGGTAGAAAAAAAAAATTCAAAAGTGCAGTAAAATATAAGTTTATAAAATATGTGACATTAAGCAAGTGTAGTTTAAAACACTGAGAGAATTTTTTCTGCAGGAGGGCAAAGAAAAAGGTACTCAAAACTGAAAGTACAAGATATGAGTTAAACATTAAGGAAAAATATGGCGGTGACATTACTTTATTTTTCACCATACATTTTCATGATATTTCAGCACTTTGTCAGCATTTCTTGTTATTTAGAGATCTTCACTCTTCGATTTTTATACCCTTCACCTCACTCACTTACTTAAGTTTGTCATTTCACAATTTTCATCGGAGAGCTCAAAAATAATTATATTTTCTCGATCCTTGTAAGAAATAATGACGATAGGACAATGTCCGCCTGTCTGTGTGTCTGTTGAAATGGCATTTAAAAAGTCCACTAATAACTGATATGTACAATATATCAATCAAACGAGCGGAAATTCATTTGAGAATTTTTCTATTGAATTTCAGCAAGATCGGTTTATAAATGGTGGAAGTATGCTTAAAAGCCGTTCTTTGAAATCGATTTTCGAGTTTATGAAGCTTCTGTTTATGCTAGGGACTTCATTTTTGAAAGAAAGGTTCGGACATTTTTTTCTAAACATTCCGAAATTATTCGATTCAATAATAACTGAGATGTCAGGAAAAACGAGTTTTTGATCATTGAGGCCTTTATATATTTTTATACACATGGGTTATAAATATCTAAAATTTCGGTTTATTTTAAATCATCCAAATTTGTTTACAAACAATTGAGTTATGTTATGTTTGTGTGTATATTGTTAATATACACACAAACATGTATATTAAACATTGTTATGTAGCTTTATAAATATGAAAGCATACTTTAAGGCGAAAATTTTATTTGTCGACAAGATGATGATTAAGGTACAAAAGATTCGGCATAGCAGGATATAGACCCCGATATTGTTTTATTTGAATTGTTTAAATAAATTTGGTAAAGCAGTGCGTACGTAATAAAATTTGCATTTTGTTCTGGTCAGGAGAGAGTCAATAATGTGGAATTAAATATTTTGAAAATAATTCAACTCAATTATTTATTATTGCCCTCACTTTCGCTTCAAATTTATTTTAAAGTGTTTTTATTTAGAAGGTCTCATGTCCGACTTTTTCTAAAAATTGTTTTTTGATTTCAGAAATAATAACTAATCCAATTATTTTTTTTAGTTGTATCAATTATTCAAGTGATCAAAATACAAACTTTCTAATATTTTTATTAAAAAATGTGTTGGTTATGGTATCAATTAATAGTTTAATCAAATATGCATGATAAAACCAGTGATCATTTGAATAATTGAATATAAATTTTTGTTAATCAGCTGAATTTCAATTAATAAAATAATTGAATACGTGTTAAACATAAATGAAATTAAAATTTAGATTTTACTAAGAATAAACCAATTAAAAAGGTAATTAAACATAAATCAAATTATGTTATAACTTTAATAATAAATCAGTTAAAAATTTAATCAAATATAAATAAAACTAAGCCGTAATTTAAACAATTGAATATATAATTTTTTTAAGTTTATGAGTTTTTTATAAGAATTTCAATTAATAAAATAATTGAGTATTTTTTATTCATTAATGAAAATAGGTTTTTAAATTCTTCTATGAAAAATTTTAATTTTATTTGTTAATACATTTTGATTTTGATTAATTTATTTAATTAAAAATATATTTAAAAATTCTGATTAATAATTTAATTGAATTTTTTTTTCGTATATAATTACCCAGCAAAAACTTTTTGGTTTTCGGTAATGGCAACTACTTATTAAAGTACTTTCCTAGAAAGTAGGCATCATTATTATTTACATTCTCTACATTACATAAATAAGTACTCAATAGTATAATTGCAGAGTAAGTTACAACCACATGGATCAGTTGTCTAGAGCGCAGGATTAGCAACCAGAAGGTTGCCGGTTCAACCCCATTCTGATGCCATTCGTTTTTGTTTATTAAAATGTTTTAAAAATATATTTTATGGTAAAACGAGTTTTTTAGCTTTAAATATTAAGTGAGAGATGGTGTAATGAGTAAGACGTTAATAAGATTGTCAAAAATTTCTATTTGTTAAGAAGATCTGTGATCGCTACAAAGTGATATACTTAAACAATGCGTGTTGAAATTGAAGAATTCTTTTCAAATTTGTTCGTTTCGTAATGAAAGAAGTCCTAGAGGTCTAAATGCACCGATCAGTGAATAAATTGTGAACGAAATGTTTTATTTCAGAATGAAAGAAGTTCTAAATGCACCGTTCAGTGCTTAAATAGTTAGCGAAATGTCTAACTTTTTTTATTTAATTTACAATTGTCTTTTTTTTTTTGGAAAGGTTTTTTATATAAAAAAATATATATATATAGATCTTCACTTCAATATCAAAAACCAGCAGATGTGTTCTAAACTAAATTATAAATATTTATTTTATTAATAATAAAATCTATTTTGGTTTGTAAGAAAACTAAAAAAATTAACATAAATTTTTTATTTAAACATTTTGCCAAAAATTAATTATAAAAAATTAAAACGTGACACAACAAAAATTTAGTTCACAAATAAAAAAATATAACAAATTAGCAAGTTAATGCTAATTTTTGGCACAATTTAAATAAATTTAAATTTGTATTTAATTTTTTTCAGTGTAAAAAAAATCTTATAATAAATTACCGGTTATTTAGCTGTCAGTTAATATGCAGAAAAAATACATTTTAAAACGCATATCTACACACTTAAGTAAATAAAATATAAAAGTAATTTAGATCAAGTTCATAAACTTAACAACTTGGACAAGAAAAAGGAAAAAAAAGATCTTGAAAAAAAAAAAAATTAAAAGAAAAAATTATAAAATTTAATACTTCAATAGCTCAATAAAGTATCACAAAACCTATTTCAAAGCAGAAGCTTTTAACTTGTACATGTTACAAAAATATTCAAATATCCCCTAATCACTTATATGTATAATAGTTTGATTAGGACCAAAGTGTATTAGAGAGATATTCACTTATTGATGATCTTTGTCTCTCTGATCTTCATTTATTCAAACATTAATATGTATAAATATTTATGTAGACAGCAATTGAATGCCAATCAATATTTTTATTGACAATATCATTAGTATTCTAATCATGTGCGAAAATTATCATATGAAGATTAAAAAACAATTCAAACAAGTCATGTTCAAACAACAAATCATACATAATGGTATGGTTGTTGTTGTTGTTGATCGGTTTACATATTCGCAAATAGTTAAAAGAGACTAAAGAAATTTAATAAATAAAAATTATAGTAGTGTTGAGAAAAATAGTAACATGAATGATTTATTTATTAGGAAAATATATCATGATAATAATATTTAACCCATTGAGATTTTAAGTTAATTAAGAGATTTTAAAAGAGATTTGCAAGATGTCACTCTCTCTCTTTCTTTGGTTCATTTATAAGGAGTTGAGTCTACATTTGTGTTAAACGTCAATTTTTTGTTTGAATTGCAGATAATTTTCTATCTCTGTCAATTATAGGGTAAAACGTATTTCATAATAAGCCATGTAAAAAGTTCTAACAACAATCAAGATGGCGTTTTTTACCAAACATTATGAACACAAAGTTGTCAGAGCTCGAGAGCTGGCAATTTTCTTTTAACGGTCAATAATATTGACAAATTTAGTCTACATTTAACAAATCTTTACTGCGATAATATTTTGATGTTTGTCTTGATAAAAATTTGTCTAATGTAGACTCAAAGTTTAGAACTTTGACAATCATGACATGAAGGACCATAAAAAGGTTATAATAATTTATGGATTTTATTGTCTCTATTTAAAGATATGAAGTATAAATTTGTAGACTATAATTATTTTTTTATTAATATTCATGGTATTTTTGTTTGGCATTCTGTTTGTAATGTCCACTATTTTGGTTGGAGAACAAAAAACTCGATATTTTCTGGACCATTAAAAGATCGGAAAAGCTTTTGAGAATTTTGCTATTGAAGTTTAGCAAGATCGGTTTTTAAATGGTGGAGATATGTTCAAAAAAACAAAGAAAAACTCGATATTTTCTGGACCATTAAAAGAAATGGTGACGATAGGACCATGTCAATCCATTTATGTGTCGGTTGAAATGAAGTTTATTAAGTCAGCCATGAACTGACATATATAATCTATATATCAAACGATCGAAAAAGCTTTTGACAATTTTGCTATTGAAAAAACTAGAGAAGTTTCGAGTTTCTGAAGCGTCTTTTTATGCTAAGGATTTTATTTTTGCATAGAAGTTTTGAAAATTTGTTTAAATATTTGTTTTGGAAAATTGAAATAAATCGATTCAAAAATATCTAAAATATCGGACAAAAAACATTTTTAATTTTTTGTTTTATGCTAAAGATTTGTAAAGGGTCTATATAAGTTTGCAGTTCTTCTGTAATTTCCATAAGTTTCTTTGGTGAGCGAAAAAAGTTGATATTTTGTAGATCCTTTTAAGAAATAATGACGATAGGATGAATATAGTCCGTTCGTGTGTCAGTTGAAATGGCTTTTATGAAGTTAACCATTAACTGATATATATAATATATATAGCAAACGATCGGAAATACTTTCGAGAATTTTGCTATTTAAACTCTGCGAAATTGGTTTGTAAGCGAAGGAACCATGAATAAAAAACCAAGGGTTCTTTTTGCAAAAAAGTTTTGAAAATTTTTTCTGAATTGTAGTTCTGAAAAATTGAAATAAATCGCTTCAGAAATTAATAAGATATCAGGAAAAACGCATTTAGAATTTTTTTTAAGTTCTTACTAAAGCTAAAGATTTATATTTTTAATAAGAAAGGTCACAAATATTTTTATAGAATTTCTGGTGTTTGAGATCAATCAAATTCGTTTATAAAGAACCGAGTTATCGACTAAAAAAAAAAGTTACTCTAAATCAGTCGCGGCTCCAGCTCAAGCTTTTGGGAGAGGAAAATCGAATAATTTTCTTAATTATTTTCTTAAACTGTATGATTTAGGGCAGATTTTTCTTAAAAAAATTTCATTTTGGGGAGGGAAATTTCCCTTTTTCTCTCCCCGTGGATCCGCGCCTGCTCTAAATACACACACAAACATGTACACACACGACATGCATTGCAAAGTCGATTTATAAATGTGACGCAATGAAAGCATACTTCAAGGCGAAAATTTTATTTATTAGCAAGATGGTGAAGTTTATATCCTCCGATCTCTTTCATTTTGGTTTTATTTAGAAAAAGTTTCTATTAATAACTTAAAAATATAGGACATAAAAATTATTAAAAGTTGTCAGAAAAGAAAGTGTCAACAATTATTAACTTGAATTTAAAATTCAAAAAATAATAATTATCCACAATTTTATCTTCATCACTGTATATCTATATCCATCCATCTGTGTATTTTTATCACTATATATCCTAATAATTCTTCATGATACCCACACTTTTGTTTAAAACTAATTCACCACATGTCAATAGTTTTCTTTTCATATTTTTTAACCAGTTCGCTTTGATTGATCTGTATTTGATGGCTGCAAAAATAAAAGATGAAATATTTACAACATCATGTTACAAGATAAAGACTAAAAAAATAAATTAAGAAAAAAAAATCCTATCAAAAGAATTTATGATTGAACATCAATTTGTAATAATTATGGCACACCTTTTTTTTCATTAACATAAAATTGTTTCATTCATTTTCGTTCACTATTGCGGTTTTTAAAGTGAAAAGCGTCTACAAAGTGATAGCATTAGTTATCACAGTGACAGAGGCTCAGACACCACGTACAGAGTTAAAAGAAAACCTACACACGTACATACATAAGTGTGTGTGTGTGTGTGTACCATCATCATCAATAATAATTTATGACAAATTTTTATCGATGAACAAATATTTATAAGAAATGTTAAAACAATTTAAACATCATCATCTTCATCATCATAATAATCATAAGTATCAACGTCAAACAACATACATATATGTATAATTGCAACAGACAAGTGACGCGTTGTTGTGATGTCTTGCCATCAAAGATTGAATGACAACACTTAGTTGCATGAGAATTGTAATAGATATTTTTTATTCGCATATACATAGAAAAATAGATAGATAGTTCAGTAGATAGATTAATAGTTATTGTAAAGTTCTATGAGAGGGTGTGTTATTAGCTTATTTGTTTGTCTAACCATTTAAAAAAAATTATTTTAATAAAAAAAAGAATTACTAAAAGTGCAGGCGTTGAGATATAGTCAAAGTACCATTTTATATATGATGATTTTTTACATACATTTATATTTAAGGAAAAATGTTAAATGCTGACTCAGCATGAAGTGCAAATGATCGATGATCTTAGATCAACTGTCAGTTAAAAATGCCTACAATTCAGTCAATGCAGGCAGGCAGGCAAAATAAATGTAAAAACAATTTTTAATGATAAAAAAAAATTTAAGATTTTTATATGGTGACATTTATATACTTATTTGTACCCTACTAATTGATTGATTGATCAGGCAATTTTGTTGATATTTGTTTAAAATTTCTTTAATATTAAGACAACCATCATCCAGTTTGAAGGACCATATAAATAAGTAGCAATCAGTAACGATCATTAAATATTTTTGTGTCTGCCTGATTTACAGAAAATACCCTGCTGAAAAAAATAAAAAATACTTTCTTTAAAAAAATACATTATCATCACTTTAAAAGTAGAAAGAAGTATATATTTTTAATTTCTTCTTTGGCAGTTAGTAACATCTAATTTTCAAAAAGGGGGAGTTAATTAAAATAATTTAATTTGAAAACTATTACAAAATTTTACTTGATCATGATTTAAAAATAATAAATAAATTTTATATAAAATCTTTATACCTGAAGAATTTTTTCAGCACATAGTACTGCCTTAAAAACGCTATTGCAGATCTTTTTGTTGAGTTTCAAAATTATTAGGAAATATTGCTTTTAATAAGCAATATGATCTTGGAAAATTTTTTGTAATAATTTTCGGAATTTAAGGAAGTTTAGATATCTTAACACTATCAACATTCTGGTTATTATCCGGTTAGAAGGACCATAAATAGAAAAGGATACCAGAACAATGAAATTAATATTTATCCATCAATTTAACGCTCCAAATGTTTGCGATAGATTAGACAACCTAAACCAGTGTAATCAAATAAAATCCGGTTCGAAGAACCATAAACAAGTTGCAATAGGTAAATGTTCTTGTTGATTTCTTTTGGTGAAACCAAAAAATAGTTTTAAAGTTTTTAATTATATAGTTTTTAAAATATATAACAGAATTTAAGTCATTTTAAAAAGTAGATACACAGAAAATTTAATTTTGCATCAACATTTAATAAATTTCAAGAAAAAAAATAAAATAAAAAATAAATTTCGGTACGAATTTTTTTCCTTCACACATTTGTAATTCATTCAATCATCGACTTGATTGATTTAATTAATTTATTAATTGGGAATTTTTTT